>SOPF01026618.1:0-31749 GCA_012979155.1 Hypericum perforatum | reverse complement strand
CCTTCATCCACCATAAAATGACACTTTTCCCAATTGAGCACAAGATTTCGAAAGTTGGAATAGAAGTAGACAGAGCTAAAACGGATGCAATAGAGAAGATGAATGCACCAACTACAGTCAAACGAATTAGAGCCTTTCTGGGTCATGCAGGTTTTTATAGAAGATTCATCAAGAACTTCTCTCTAATTGCAAAGCCTCTGACAAACTTATTAATGAAAGAAGTACCATTCAACTTTGATGAGGAATGTCAGAAGGCATTTGATGTCCTAAAGAAAGCTCTTGTAACAGCACTAGTTATTTCATCGCCAGATTGGAAACTTCCATTTGAGTTGATGTGTGATGCAAGTGTCCTAGTTTTGGGTTGTGTTCTTGGACAGAAGAAAGAAGGGAAGCTACATGTCATCTACTATGCCAGTAGAGTATTGGCAGGGGCTCAACTAAATTATACGACTACAGAGAAAGAGTTACTTGCAGTTGTCTATGCATGTGATAAATTCAGGGCATACTTACTTGGTTCAAAAGTGATAGTCTACACTGACCATTCAGCTTTGAAGTATTTATTCTCAAAGCAAGATGCCAAACCTCGTTTGATGCGCTGGATTCTGTTACTTCAAGAATTTGACTTGTCCATCAAGGACAAGAAAGGAGCTGAGAATGTTGTCGCAGATCATCTCTCTCGTTTAGAGAAAAGTGACGGAATGGAGAAAGATGGAAAGATTCAGGAAGAATATCCTGATGAAACCATAATGACAATGAGTAGAGTGGAAGCCCCATGGTATGCGGATTTTGCCAACTTTTTAGTTGGAGAAATTATTCCTACAGGCCTGAGTTATCCTCAAAGGAAGAAATTCCTAAGGGATGCTCAGATGTTTATTTGGGATGATCCATACCTCTTTAAGAGATGTAATGATGGGATGCTTCGTCGGTGCATCGCCGATTGGGAAATAGAGAATGTTCTAGAGCAATGTCACAACACTCCATACTCAAGTCATTATAGAGCAATAAGAACTGCAGCAAGGGTATTCGAGTGCGGATTTTATTGGCCCTACATATTTAGAGACGCACATACCTATGTAGAAAAGTATGATCGCTGCCAAAGGATGGGCAACATCTCAAAAAGAAATGAGATGCCATTATCTGGAATTTTGGAAATTGAGCTCTTTGACGTCTGGGGATTGGACTTTATGGGACCTTTTCCTACATCGTATGGAAATAAGTATATTTTGGTTGGAGTTGACTATGTTTCAAAGTGGGTAGAAGCTTTAGCGTCACCTACAAATGACGCTAGAGTTGTTATCTGATTCCTTAGGAAACTCTTCTCGAGATTTGGTGTACCAAGAGCAATAATCAACGATGGAGGATCACACTTCTGTAACAAACCATTCGAAGTCCTACTAAAGAGATATGGGGTAACACACAAGGTGGCAACACCTTATCATCCCCAAACAAGTGGGCAAGTTGAGCTTTCCAATCGAGAGCTTAAAAAGATTTTAACAAAGACGGTTGGGTCGACTAGAAAAGATTGGTCGAACAAGCTCGATGATGCCTTATGGGCTTATCGTACGGCATTCAGAACTCCAATAGGAATGTCGCCATATAGGCTTGTTTATGGCAAAGCTTGCCATCTTCCTGTAGAACTTGAGCATCGAGCATTTTGGGCCATTAAGACCCTTAACTATGATTACAAAAAGGCTGGTGAACGCAGAATTCTCCAACTTTCTGAGTTGGAGGAGATGCGTGACGGCATTCGAGAGCTCGAGACTCTACAAAGAGAGGACCAAAAAAAAGACATGATACCCACATCGTCAGGAAAGATTTCAAGGAGGGGCAATATGTACTTCTCTACAATTCACGATTGAGACTTTTCCCAGGAAAGCTCAAATCCAAGTGGAGCGGTCCATACCTAATTGTTAAGGTATTTCCGTTTGGAGCACTTGATCTGCAAGACAGCAAAGGGATAGTCTTTAGAGTTAATGGCCAAAGATGCAAAATCTACCTGGGAGGAGACAATGTTAACCAAATTGCAGAAGTGCAATTGGTTAATATGTTGAATGATGCATAATTACGAAAGTAGTCAAGCTGAAGACTTTAAATTAGCATGTTTAGGTTTATTAGGTTAATTTTAATTTTATTAGTATTTACTTCTATTATTTTGCTAATTTAGACTATATTATTTTCTTTTACGTGCAGAATTACAAGAGAGGAAGAAATGTTTTGCTCAAAGTATATTTTACTAGTAAGTTTCCTAGTGAAAAATAAACTTCCAATAGAAATTTGCCTAGTTATTCTCCGAACAGCAAAAAAAACGTTAAGAATCGAGCGTCGTGACTTACGACATGCTAGTCACCCTTTACCAATAGTGAGAACCGTGAAATTAAATGGTGGGTCTACTAGGCGTAACGCCAAGAGATTCGCGAGGAAAGGAACTAGTACATCATGGTACTCAGATTGTGAGGTGTGTCTGTTAAAACAACAACAAGCGATGGACCAGTAAGAAAAGAGTTTCTCTTTTACCTGTTAGAGGATAAAGAACAGGATGTTTTGTGTGAAGTATATATTGTTGCTTAGATTACTAATCTCAAAGAAAATTCCAATGGACATTTGTCTCGTCATTCTAAAACAAGCAAAAGAAACATTGAGACTAGAGAGATGCATAGTGAATTTAGATAGACATTCGAGAGGAACATCAAAGTGTGCTTATAGACGTAAGATGGCGAGATTTGGTTTCTGTCACAAGTGTGGGAAGTTGGAGCACGATGGTATTTGTAGCAAACATACTACAATTTTGCAAATCGAGAGAACTGTCTTGTTGCATCAAGACCCCGTTAAGCTTTGTGTTGAAAGGGTTGCGAGACCAGGAAGTTTGTCTTGGTACGCGATTGAGGAGTTGTGTGAGCGATGGATATCGAAGTTAAACCTTTGACGGTGATTGCATCAGAGAGAGTACTATATGTCAATCGAGCGACTGTGCTCATACATCGTGACCTTGTTAGGCTCCACGCTGAAAAAGTCACGATAATTGACAATCCATCTAAGTATAACCCATCGGAATAGGGCGTCTGGTTTTCAAGCTTTCCAGGAACATAGCGTACATAAAAGCCAAAAAAATCAAAAAAATAAGAAAAACAAAAAAAAATTAGTTTAGATTAAATTTTATTTTGTACCTTATAAGTTTGTAGTTTGTATGTATTTAGTATAGGTATAGTACACCGTATATAGATGGCATCCTAGGAACTGTTCATTCACGAAGAACAATGGTGCACGCCATATCAGCTGGCGTACGCCGTACCATTTGGCGCACGCCAGGTAGGGGAGATTCTGAACCTATAAATTCTGAGAGGGCCGCATTGTGTCATAGCCTCCAAGCACCAGCCACATTTTGCCAAATACACTTTCTCCACCCCACATCCGAAATTTACAACCAACCATTACGAGCTTTAGCCCTTTCAACCTCTGACGAACACATGGCCGGAACAACTTTGACAATGGTGGACAAAGCAAGAACAAACCGCACTTTTTGCGAAGAAAGTGATAGGGAAATCCTTTTTCTTTTTGGTTTAATTGTACTTTTTTGGGTTTTCTTTATATATTTTGCTTTAAATTTTGTTCCGTAGATTGTCATTGCCACTTTCAGTGTTGATTGAATAAAAATCTATGTTTTCGTGTGTTTGTTTACTCGTTTCTGTGAACTATGTGCTTACGACCAATCAAAATGGAGATTTCCCTACTAATTTACGCACCAAAGACTATAATGGCGCACGCCAAAACACGGTGGTGCACGCCAGGACCATCTGCGAGAAATTGTCAACAACTCGGGCTATATTGGCGCGCGCCGGAGGGACTAGTGGCATGCGCCAGGTCGCGGTAGAGAGGTTTAAAACCTCTCGGCCAAAACCCCAAAACTCACAATTCTCCTAAACCTCACAATCCATTCACACAAAAACACTCAATCCTCACAAGCCCACTACTCAATAACCTTCCATCATCAAAACCCAACACTTTGCAACCTTTTTCAATGGCGGAAAGTTCACGCATGCAAAGAGCAGGAAAGAGGGCAAGGACTTCCTCGACACCAACGGAGAACCCATCCCTTCCGGATATCGCCGATCGCTATGACGCTCCTTTCTCGATCTTTAATGATAGGGAAGGGAGGAGGTACACCTATTTCTCTAAGATTCCAATTGTTAGCTATTTCAAGATTAATTGGGAGGATATGGAGCGATTAGGTCTAGAGGGAGATTTGAGGAATATGTTGCGTAGATTTAGTTGGAGGTACTTTTTGGAGGGGACACTATTAGGAAAGGAAGAACTTAGCTGTGAGTTCTTTAGCACTTTGACAATTGCTGGGAATAACGAAACGCTTAGTGCTAGGCTGTTCAATAGGGAGTTTATGTTAGTCGAGGAAGAGTTTAACAAGATTTTTCATTTGCCCACTGGAGGTACATCGTTGAACTTCTCACCTACTAGCCTTGCTTATCAGGCATGGCACGAGCTTACAGGGTTTGAGCATTATGAGGCGGGGAAGGCACCTAGTTCGCTGATTAGGGACCCCTGCCTTATTCTAGCTCATAGGTTCATGAGTCTTGCATTTAGCGGGCAGTAGGAGGAGTCGAAGGTTTTTCATCCGCAGTTATATGCTCTCTATTGTTTGAGTCATGATCAACCATTTAGCATTTGGTTGATGGTCATAGACGTGTTTAGGCAGATGATTACTGGTAGACCTACACGTCTTTATCTGGCTCATATTGTTGCACGCATTGCTCGTCACCAGTTTCCTGCTGAGTTTTCAGAGTTTGAGGGTACTTTAGTAGATCCGTTGCCGCTCAATATCCAAAAGCTCAACAACAGCAAGCTCATCACGAAGACAAGGGCGAACAGAGAGACTGTGTACCGGTTCAAGGAATGGCAAGATAGACCAGCTGTGCAGGAGCGACTTAGACAGCCTATTCCACTTCTAGCTCAGGTAGATGATGACGCGGGAGATGCGGATTCTGAGGAGGATTCGAGCCAGCATGACCCTAGTCAGCCAGACCCTAGTTAGGCTGATCCGGGCCATGCGACGCACGACATCTATGGTGAGCTCTATTACCTTCATGACCAGTTTACTTCCTTGCATGTACAAGTTCAGGAGTCTGCAGTGACCAACCAAACAAACTGGTCACGATTTCACGAGGAGTATGATAGAGAGAGGGCTGAGCAGAGGGCAGAAAGAGAGGAGCAGAAAGCATTCTGGGCCGAGCAGAGGGCCCACATGGAGTACATGCATCATTGGATGGATGTTTATGGCACCAACATAAGCTTCGACGTTCTACCACCTCCACCACCTTATCAGGATTGAGACGGAGCTCCTACTTCCTTAGCATTTATTTATTTTATTTTACTTATTTTATTTATTTGGTTCTTTTGTTTGATTCCGTGTTGATGTTTGTTTTGTTTTATATTTTTGCTTGTGCATAGTAGACACCTTGAGGACATTATGTCATTCAAGTAAGGGGGAGGGTTCTTTCTATGAATTTTCCTTTGTTAGGTTGTTTAGTTTGTCTAGGTTGTGTTTTTGTTTAGTTTGTCTAGGTTGTGTTTTTGTTTAGTTTGTCTGTAGGTTTAGATATGGCATGATTTTATCAAATTTGACCCCCCTCAAAAATTTATCAATTTAAATTAGAATTTTATCAAATCCTTAGTTAGGAATTTAATTCGAGCACAAAGCCTAGGAATTGGTAGTTATCTCACTCTCTGTTGTTTAGGAAGGTAGCTTCACTATGTAGACTAGACTAGAGAGTTTTTGAGTGTACCTTATGAGGATTTGAGCCGACGGCAGAGACACCAGTCTCTATTTTTCATGAGATGCATACTAGTGTTAGTTAATTGAGGCATCCTACTAGTACTTATCATGGTCTTGGTTGCGTGGGAGTTGTGAGATGATGGGGCATTCTTTGATATTTGAGCCTAGAGCCTTAGAGCAAAAATCCCTTATTACCATTTGTGTAAAACTATTTGAGCCGAGCCTTTTTATTGATCTTAGATGAGGAAGCCAATTATAAGCCAATCTTGACCAAATTTCCTTACCCTTAATCATCTGATCTGAGGACTTTTAGGATGATTTGTATTGGGGTGGTTTAGTTGGTAGCTTTGTCACTATAGCTTTAGTGGTTGGATTGACGATAGTAGGATGGATAGACAGGGAAGCCGAGTTTTGCCTAGATATGCTCAGTTTGTATAGTTTGTTTTATGTTTGTGAAAAAAGAAAAGTGAAAAAAAATGAGAAAAGAGAAAGTCAAGAAAAAGAAAAAAAAAGTGAAAGAGGAAAGAAAAAGAAAAGAAAAAGAATGTGAATTTGAATAAGAATAGTTTCTAGGCAAAACTTGGGCTTCTAGGTCTTTGTATATTGGGAGATTGGGGAGTGTACGTTTATTATACTTGGTGAGGATGTTTTAGATTAGACGAGTGACTACTTAGTTTATTTATTGAGTCCTCGGATTGGGTAGTTTAGCCACTTCCCATATATTTTACCTCACCCTGACCTTCAGCCCCATTACAACCCAATAAAAAGCCCCCCAATCATTTACAATCATTGCAACTTTTAGGTAGCGCTGAGTAGGACGTAGGATGCTTTGAGATATTGACCTTTATGCGAGTGATAGGAAGTTGACCATACACATTATACGAGTGATACACTTTACTATCTGTGAAAGTTTAACCTTCTAGTGTCTTTTACATAGAGTCAACACTTTCTTAAACAATAGAGTGTCGAGATGCCTACCAGTTCGTAGTGTTTTGTGCTTAGAATTAATGGACTAACTAGGTTTTTTATGAGATTTTGATTTAAGTTGATAATTTTGAGGGAAGTTAAGTGTTGATCTTGTCATGCCATGTTTTCACCTTATTTTGTGTTCTTTTGTTCTTATGAGATTTTTGTTTATGTTTTTGTCCATATTTGAGTTTTTGCTTCAGGACAAGCAAAGATTCAAGTGTGGGAGTGTGATGAGTGCCTAAAACACTCATTCGTTGTGTTTATTTCTTAGGATCTTTTTAGACTATTTAGGATGTTTTAGTCATTTTCTTGTCGTCTTGCTTTAGTTTTTTTGTTCTTTGTGATTTTGAGTGTGCTTATGCTTTCTTATTGTGTTTTTTGTGATTTTAGGAGCTTATTCTTGGACTTGAGGAGGAAGCGTGATCGACGGAGCTAAGGCATGGGCGAAATCAAGGTCGTAAAAGCAAGAGGTGCAAGTCTGATGGACATGGTGTGCGCCATAGGTTGTTGGCACATGCCATTGATGCTCGAACAACCAGACTCGAACGACCAGACTCAAACGACAAAGACGCGAATGACCGAATGTTTGAAAATATGGCACGCACCAGAGGCACAAGTGGCGCGTGCCATTGATAGACAGTGACTGAAATTTGGTCATCCTACTTGCTCAAACTGAATGGAAACATGTGGGAAAGCCAAGACACTCGGGGATTAACTTCTTGTGAGGGTAGCAGACACTTTAGGGAGTCATTGGAGGAGTAGTTAGGATATTAGGATTAAAAACTAATTATCTTAGCTTTTGACTTTTGACTTTTGTAATTTTTTGTAATTTTGGCAAGAGGAGAGATAGCAGAGAAAAGAAGAACGAAAAAAAACACACAGACACTCTCTCTCTCTCTCTCTGCCATGGACGTGAGGAAAGAAAGAAAAAAGCTTCCTTGAACTTTGATAAGCTTTCTTCTCTTTTACTCTTCATTTTGTTTTTAATGTTAAGTATGTTGTTCTTGTTTATATTTTATTTTCCATCAAGTATGTGTGAGTAGTTGATTTTGTGAGTTTAGGACCCAAAAACTAACATGTAATCAATTAATTCAAGGGGTTCAAAATGCATGTTAATATGTTCTAGTTAATGGACTTAAGGCTTAATTATGGATTTGCTAAGATTCGATCACACTAGTTCTTGTCATTGACAACGATTTAGACTAGTTGGCTGTGATAAAATCTAAGTAGATAACCATAACTATGAACTTAGCTAAAACTTGAGACCGAAAGGAAATGGAATTAGCTTAAAAGTTAACTAGATAACTAGGTGCTTAATTAATGAGAAATCTACTTAAGTACTCAGTTATCCACTGAGTGATACTCATAATTTATTCTTAGCTTAGTTTGAATCAATTAGTGGGGTCGAAAGAATATCTAATTGGTTTAAGTTTAGCTAATGTTCAACTTAGACAAATCTAGCACAAAAGTGTAGGTTTGTTGCTCTTGGAACACTTGGATCATATATGAACTTAATAAACCCCCTGAGTTGATTGATTTCATGTGTTTGAATGGTTCTGAACTCACTTTTAGTTAAATTTGCCAAATCAGATTGTAAGTTGTTTGTTTTGAACTTTTGAAGACTTTTCACTTGTTTCAACACTTTGATCTTTAATTTAGAAGTTGTTAGTGTTATAAGTCAACCAATCGTCATAATTTACTCCCTAAACAAGTTCAGAAACAAAGTACGAAGCCTAAAAACTCGTTTCCCTGAGGATCGACATTACTGGGCTTGCTCAGTGCTACTGCTGTTGAAAATTGGCGCACGCAAGCTTTATTGGCGCGCGCCATTGTTCTTGCTGAAGAACATTGGCGCACGCCAGAAAGGGCTGGCACGCGCCATTGCAGACCAAACTCTGGTCGGCACCTTGCTTGACACATCTGGAGCACGCCAAAGACACTAGTGGCGTGCGCCGAAGGGTGGTAGGAGACAAAAAGAAAGAAAATCTTCATGCACAAATCAACAGCACACTTCGGATAAGCACAAAGGAAATCCGCATTCGAGGAACTACAGAAAGAAGTGAATCACAAGCCGAGGCAAGGATGAGTTCATCTAAACAGTGCCATACAACTCGTCATAATGGTCTCATATTCACATGAATTTGTGGATACCTTGGCTGATTCGGAGGTTTGCCATTGCTTGGTAATGAAGCATACCTCTACGCAAGAAGAAGTAGAGCGTGAGAGTTCCTCTGAGCCAATCAAGGAGTTGTTTGACATGTTTCCAGATGTTGTGCAAGATGACCTACCCAAGGGGTTGCCTCCTACCAAACCTTCCTCACTACAGAATGAGCCCACAAGAAAATCAAGTCTTGCGAGAACAAGTGCAAGACCTCCTGAACTGCAGCTACGCGTAAGAGAGTCTTAGCCCTTGTAGGGTTCCCATACTCCTTGTGCCAAAGAAAGACGGGCCATGGAGGATGTGCATAGACAGTCGTGTAATCAATAAAATTACAATTGGATATCGTTTTCCAATTCCACGGCTCAATGATATGCTAGATAGCCTTGGTGGTGCCACTATCTTCTCTAAGATAGATCTTTGGAGTGGACACCATCAAATTTGCATCCGACTAGGGGACGAATGGAAGACCGCCTTAAAAACTAGAGATGGTCTATATGAATGGCTCGTGATGCCCTTTGGCCTCACCAATGCTCCAAGCATAGTCATGCACCTCATGCACCAATTTTTCAAGCCCTTTTTAGACAAGTCAGTCGTGGTGTACTTCGACGACATTCTTGTTTATAGCAAGACCGAGGAGGACCACAAAGCACATTTGAAGGATGTGTTCCAAGCCCTACAAGACAATAAGTTATACATTAACTTGAAGAAGTGTTCTTTTTGGAAGGACAGATTACTGTTCTTAGGGTTCATAGTTGGAAGAGAAGGAATTCACGTGGACCAGTCCAAGATTGAGGCAATTAGCTCGTGGCCGACTCCAAAGAATGCAAGTCAGGTCAGGAGCTTCCTTGGATTGGCTACCTTCTATAGAAGGTTTATAAGAGAGTTTAGCATGATTGCCGCTCCTCTTACGAACCTCCTTAAGAAGAACATTTCTTTTGTATAGGAAGGAGAAGTCGAGCAAGCATTCAAGCATTTGAAGAAGAAATTGATGACCGCACCCATACTAGCACTACTGGACTTCTCCAAACTATTTGAAGTAGAAGTTGATGCCTCTGGACTTGGGATAAGAGTCGTATTATCCCAAGAGAAGAAGCCACTTGCTTATTTTAGCGAGAAGTGAAGCGAGGTAAGACAGAAGTGGACAACCTATGAAAAGGAGTTCTACGCGGTTGTTCGAACCCTCAAGATATGGGAGCACTACTTGGTGGGTAAGGAATTTGTCCTCTATACTGATCACCAAGCTTTGAAGTTCTTATTTGATCAAACAAAGCTAAGCAACCCCATGCATGCTCCTTGGTAAACGTTTTTACAAAAATTCCCTTTCAAGATTGTGTGCAAAAGTGGTAAGTAGAATGTTGTTGCGGATGCATTGAGTAGGAGAGTGTTATTGCTTACCGAGCTTAGAGGGGTTATTACTGCCTTTGATTACTTATGTGATCAATATGAGAAAGACGAGGATTTTTCTGAGATATGGATGAATTGCAAGGATGGGCGTGGTTACGAAGACTATTATTTGCATGATGGTTTTCTAATGAAGGGTAATTAGTTGTGCATTCCTAAAACGTCCTTATGTGAGCAACTTATGTGGGAGATGCATGGGGGAGCTCTTTCAACTCATTTTGGATGTGACAAGATTGTAGCCTCCTTGGAGGAGAGATTTTATTGGCCCAAGTTGACGAGGGATGTTGCTATGTTCGTAAAATATTGCCATGTTTGTCAAGAAACAAAGGGAGGCACAAGCAACACGGGTCTTTACACACCCTTGCCGATTCCTGAAGCCATTTGGGAGGACCTAAGCATAGACTTTGTGCTAGGTTTGCCACGCACTCCTTGGGGTGCCGACTTAATCTTTGTTGTGGTTGACAGGTTATCAAAGATGTCACACTTTATTCCTTGCAAGAAGACAAATGATGTAAGTGCCGTGGCAAAACACTTTTTCAAAGAGGTTGTGCGTCTTCATGGTGTGTCAAAATCCATTATTTCTGATCGTGACACCAAGTTCTTGGCCAGCTTTTGGAGGATACTTTGGAGGATGTTCGATGCAACCCTCAAGTTTAGCACAACTGCGCACCCCCAAATAGATTGCCAGACCAAAGCGACCAACTGCACCCTTGACAATCTTTTAAGGAGTTTGTGTCATGAGAGGCAGCACCAATGGGATCTTGCTCTTTCCATTGCTGAATTTGCTTACAACGGCGCAGTACATAGGTCAACAGGAAAGTCCCCATTTTCTTTAGTGTACACTAAAGTACCTACCCATCTTATTGATGTGTCAAGTGTGCCAAAGTTCCCAAGGGTGAATGCGTCTGCCATTACTTATGCCGAGCATATGCAATCAATTTTAGACGCAGTGAAGCAAAGATTGAAGGCAACGTATGTCAAAGAGAAGCAAAGGAAGGATGCACACTGAAAGCTACAAATTTTCCAACCTGGAGAATAGGTTATGGTGCACTTTCGAAAGGAGAGGATGCCATCCAACATGGGAGGCAAGCTTCAGGCCAAAAAATTCAGCCCTTACAAGATCTTTAGTCGAGTGAATGACAACGCATACGTGGTTGAATTACTGGAAGAGTTAGGGGTTAGCAAGACTTTCAACATCGCAGACTTAGCTCCTTACTTTGATCCATTACCTTTTCCATCCAAACTAGCTGCTCGGGACTAACATCTTCTCAAGAAGGGGAGGATGGCGTAGGAAGCTTCTGAATAAGGCTAGACCATTTATGAGTGCTTAAAACACTCATTACTTTTGTCCATTTTCTAGTTTGTTTTTAGTATTTTAGGTTGTTTTATTTGAGTTTTAGTTATCTTTGTTGTAGTTTTGTTTATTTCATGTTTTTAGTTGTGTATTTTGTTTCTCATTGTGTTTTATGGTTTTAGGAGCTAATTCGAGGAAATGGATGATGACTGAGCTAGACAAGAGGATGCATGGACGAGAGGAAAGATGTGAAGGCAAGAAGAGCAAAGCTGAGGACCTGGCGCATGCCAGAGGAAGTTGGCGCATGCCAGAGGAAGTTGGCGCATGCCTGAGAAGGACCAGATGCGAACGACCACGAGCAAAAATGACCAGATGTAAATGACCGAGCACCTGAGGATCTGGCGCATGCCAGGATGAGTTGGCGCATGCCAGACCAGATAGTGACAGAGCTGCCACTAGCCTTTTTGAGTTGAAAACATTAGAGGGGGCCATGCACTCAGGATTTTTGGCCTTCTTGTGACCATGGTAGACAACTTTGGATTAGAGGGGTGAGAGTAGTTAGGATATTAAGTTAGTTTATATTTTATTTGAATTTTGACTTTTGTTTTATGTTAATTAAGTGCATTAGTGTAGAAGAGACAAGATAGAGAAGGGATAGGTTAGAGAGAGAGAGACACACGAAATTTGCCATCCTCTCTGTGAAGAACGTGAGGGAGAAAGCTTTCTGGAGATTTGTAAAGCTTTCTTCTCTTTTACTCTTCCTTTTATCATTAATTTTAAGTATGTTCTTGTTTTTAATTATGTTGTTCATTGTTAATATATGTGAGTAGTAAATTCTGTGAGTTTGGTGTCTTGAAGCCAAGATATAGTCATGGTTTAGAGGGTTAAAATCAATATGAACATGTCAAACTAACGAACCTAATGCCATGCTAAACTTGCTTGATCACCAAGGTTGGAAGTTAGTTTAAACTTGAAACCAAGAGGAGATGGTTTAAATGAAAATGTTAGTTAGATAAGTTGTGCGTTAGAGTTGATAATATTCTGCCTTATTGACTTATTGTCCTTTAAGTGATGCATATAGTTGGTTCTTTGCTGTGTTTAGTTGGTTTTGGGGTCGAGAGAACATCTAACCATTCTAAGCATAGTAAAGAAGCAATTTAGACCATTCTAGCATGAGAGTGTAGTTTGGTTGTTTTTAAAATACTTGGACCATGTTATGTACTTAGTAAACTCTCTAAATCTGTTGATTATATTGGTTTTAAATTCACCTTGCTCATTTAAGCTTATTAAGTTGTTAAAATCTGTTCTGAAAACCAAAACCTTCAAACTAGTCAAGTTCATAATCTGTACATTAGTGATCCTACTTTAGAACGAGTTTTTAATCAACCAATCTTCATAATCTTTTCCTAGACAAGTTAGTAAACCAATTATAAGACTTAAACTCGGTCCTTGTGGGACGATATTCCCGTATTTACTCATTGCTGCAACTCTGCTAGAAATTCTGCTGTCTTGGCGCACGCTAGGTATAGTTGGCTTACGCCAACTTGGGCCGTCCGAGGCTAAAATTTACATACCAGAAGAGTTGGCGTACTCCAACTCTTCGAAAACAAAAAATCTGGTGCACGCCAGGAATTGTTAGTGCACGTTAGGTTGTCCAATCAGACGACCTATCGTCTAAGTCTGCAAATTTCTTATAAGGATACGAGCAGAAGATTCAAGCACGGGACAAATTGGCACCATTGCCGGGGATTGAGTTTTAAACGCTCGATTTGGTGAACGAACTTGGATTAGATAAATTTTTATTTTTTATATTAAAATAATAATATAATTTAAATAAAAAACAACAAAAAAAATTTTAGTTAATTTTTAGCGTTACTTGCAACACAAGTTACTTGCGAGGAAAGTTACGTGCATGCCCTTAACCAGGTCAACCAAAAATTTTCCGTTAGAATTTGAAGAAGACATTACTCGATTAGAAAGGTCATTGCGCAAAGCGAAAAGAGATAAATCAAGGATGGATCAAAGACAAGAAGGACAAGGAGCTGAAGTTCAAGCTCCTAGAAGATCTTTGATGGACCATAGAAGACCAACTTATGAAGGAGCAAAAACGGGGATCCAGTAGCCAGCTATTGAAGCTAATCACTTCGAAATCAAGCCGACAGTGATTCATATGCTTCAAGTATCGAGTCAGTTCTATGGACTACCTAATGAGGACGCAAATGACCATCTTGGAAATTTCATGGAATTAGCTGATAACTTCAAGTATCCTAGAGTATCTGATGATACTATTAAGATACGAATGTTTTCATACACGCTTAGGGACAAAGCTAAACTATGGTACAAGCAACTTAAAGGTTCTCCTATAACTACTTGGGAAGAACTGGCAAATGCTTTTCTGGACAAGTATTTCCCATACTCAAAGACAAGCAAGCTCCTCAAGGAGATAACCAATTTCGAACAATATAAAGGTGACTCTTTCAGTGAAACATGGGAAAGATTTAAGGAGTTACAAAGGAGTTGTCCTCACCATGGTTTATCAGAGGAATCATTGCTCAAAACTTTTTATTTTAGCCTTTTACCAATAAATATGGGAACAGTTGATTCTGCCTCTAACGGAAATTTTTTGAGAAAGGAAAGAGGTGAAGCCTACCATATTCTGGAAGAGTTGGCAGCAACCAACAGGATAGTTGCAAATGAAAGAAGAAAGCAACCAATGAGAGAACTGAGAGAACTAATTGAGCAAAGCGAGAAGAGAGGAATGATTGAATTTGACGCTTCCTCATCATTTCAAGCTCAATTGGATGTAATGGCAAAGCAGTTACGAGATTTGACTTTAAACAAAGTTGATACTGTTGCTATCTGACAAAATTGTGAAGCTTGTGGCAACATTGGCCATGAAATTAGTCAATGTGCCATAATGAACCAACAAACTGAGCCAGTTAATTTTGTTAGTGGTCAAGGACAAGGAGGAAACCGAATGGGGAACAATCAATATTCCGCAATATATAATCCTGGATGGAGGAATCATCCTAACTTCTCATGGAAAGACAAAAGCAATGAAGACAGTATGGCAATTGTCCCTGATAAAGGACTACCATTACGTGCACCACAACAAGGACCACCACCTGGTTTTCAACCAAGTGGGTTTTTGGGAGAAAGAATGGAGGTCCTAGAGGAAAGATTTGATAAAGTAGAGAAATTCAACCAACAAACTGGGGAATTATCCACTAACCAAAGCCAAATATTGAAGGCCTTGGCAAGCAAGGAAGCAAGGCAAAACAATTTGGAACAATTCATTTGGGGGCAATCAACTGCCATGCGCAACATGGAAATACAACTTGGGAAAATTGCAAAGGCAATTGCCCAAAGAGCTTCAGGGTCACTCCCAAGCTCTACTGAAGAAAATCCTCAAGGTCACGTTAATGCTTTTGCCTTAAGAAGTGGGAAGGAATTAGCCTCTTAAACAGCTAAAGAGAAGGCTAAGGAAACTAACATTGAGATCCCTGACCAAGACAAGGTAGAAGAAGTACAGCATGAGGAAACTTCACAAAAGGAAGTTGCAGAGGAAGAAGAATTGTGATGTCAAATTCCTCACGAGTTTTTGGAAAACTCTATGGAAAATGTTTGATGCTATATTGCACTTTAGCTCAACGGCTCATCCTCAAACCGATGGCCAAACAGAGGCGGTCAACCGAACCTTAGGTAGCATGCTATGTAGCCTTTTCCATGAGAAGAAAAGGTAATGGGATTTAGCATTACCAATTGCTGAATTCGCCTACAATGGAGCCGTGCATAGAGTGATCGGAAAAACACCATTTTCCTTGGTTTACACAAAAGAGCCGAATCATCTAGTGGACATTGTTACGATAGCCACACCTTCAAAGAGCAATCCAAGTGCAATTGATTTCCACAACAAGCTCAGAATGTTATCGAGGAAGTACGTAAGAAGATGGAAGAAGCTTATCAGAAGGAGAAGGTTCATGTTGATGCACACCGTAAGGAGCAAATCTTTCAACAAGGAGATCAAGTTATGGTTCATTTCAAAAAAGAAAGAATGCCAAGTAACTTGGGTGGCAAGTTACAAGCTCGAAAGTACGGTCCATACAAGATCCTAAGACGCATTGACAATAATGCCTATGTTGTTGATCTTCCATCCAAATTTGGAGTGTCATAGACCTTCAACGTTGCTGACTTGACGCCATATTTTGATGCATTCCCTCTACTGTCCAAGTTGATCGCTCGAGGACAAGCTCGTTTTCAAGAAAGGGAGGTTGATGTAGGAACGTCAAAGACATTCGAGGCTGCCATCAATTCCGAGCAATCCAAAGAGAAAATTTGAGCATCAAGTCATTTGATTTCGTATTAATTTGCTTTTACTCACATTCATGTGTATCATTTTGCACTTTTCTCTTTCCGGAATATAATAAGGCTAAGTTCCATTTGGATAGATTCACTTTATGTGACCTTTGGCCGAGTAGGCATTATGACCAGCCAAGTCACTTTTATGTCATTTTCTATAAATGTAAGTTCTTTGGATGTAATTGAATCATCTATGAATGAATCTTTGAGAGTTATCTCTTAATTACCGAGTGTAATTACCTTTGCATGGATTTGCATGAACCTTGCATGGATTTGCAAGCTTAGTACGTGGACTCGTACACTTGTTACCTTGCCCTTGCTGGCTGTTTGAGTGATCAAACCTCCTGAGATTAAGTTTTGGAAGTTACTTGATCAAGGTCCTATCCATTTCTTGTGTACCAAACCCAGTTCGTGCGCTCGAGTTCTCTAATTTGTTTCATACGAACCCACTCAGAATAATTGAATTCCGCTGCACTACGTCATATGCTGTTTATCCTTCTTTTAATTAAAAAAGGTCAACCGCTTTCTTAATTGACTCTAAGGTTTGTTCATGAAACAAGACATACATGTATTCTTCAACCTTATTGCTTTGCTTGTTAAATACTTGATAGGTTTTTGAATTATTTACATAGCCAAAAACATAACATCAATGCTTTTACCATCAAATGTGCTAAGATGTTCCTTCCTATTGTTGTTTATAAAGCACTTAGATTCAAATATATGGAATAACCAATATTTAGTTTTCTTCCTTTGTCTAACTCATACTAAATATTTTTTAGCAATGAATTAATTAGGGTTCTATTTATAATATTACAACCTATATTAATAACTTTTGCTTAAAAATACTTTGGTATATTATATTCACAGATTTTAGTTCTAGCTATTTCCTCAAGCATTTGGTTCTTCATTTCAGCAACCTCATTTTGTTTAGGTATTTTAGGAGAAGAAAAGTTATGACTAATTCTATTTTGATCACAAAATTTTTTGACCTCTTGGTTTTGAAATTTTGTTCCATAATTTCTCCTGACATTTATCATCATGGCACTTTTCTTATTTTGCACTTTCTTGCAAAACTTGTTTTAATCTTAAGAATTATAACCAAGTAAACTTGGAATAATCATTAACAAACATAAAATCATAGTATTTTTCTTCAAGGCTTTGTATACGAGTTGGTCCAAATAAATTTATATGGATCAACTCCAAATGTCAAGAAGTAGACATACATCATTTTGGTTTAAATGATAATTTAACATGCTTATCATCAATTTGAATCATTTTGAAAGAAAGAAAGGATTCTTTCCATTTCTAAACAAGGGTGCACCCCTTTTGGTCCTATCCAGGTGGATTCCCGTTATGTTTGCCCCTAGTTGGCCATCCTAAATTCAGGACAAACCTCTACTACATAACGGAAGTTGCGTTAGTAGTTGATTATCTTTACGTGTTCGATCATTCAAGCCATTCAACAAATCTAATTTGTTCAAGCTTCCGCTACACTACATCATTATCTAGTTATCCCATAGATAGCAACTTTTTCTTTAATCTAGCAATATGTCTCACCCCCTTCAATATAAGTATAGAGTCATTTGGACTCTTAATTCCCACATCTCTCAAGCCGATAATTCACAACGGTTTATCATTCTCTAGATAAATATCTCCAAATTTTCCTTGGACATACTTCTCCATTACCCCTGCATCACTACACAAGTAGAACGATGCACTTAAATCCAAGAATTAAACTTTTAATAGACAATCACATTGAAAACTAATGCGTCTCCATGGCCTTTCATTATTGCATTTGTCAATGAGTCTTTCCTCATTGGTGCCTTATAATTGACTACATAGTGTCTATACAAGTCAAAATTATAACATTGCACCTTGCTCATGTCCTTCTTTGATTTTCTCAAACCTACCCTAGTTTTTCTTCTCCTTTTTAGACTAGAACCTTCTTCTACTACTTGTAATCAATCTGATGGACACTAGATTAGCCTTGTAATCGTGCATCTAAAGTGAAATAGGCATTGATATCACAATGATTGTGGCACTTGTTCAGTATTTGATGTGATCTCGGTAGGACAAACACAATTATACGGATCTATTGTTGCTTAGGATGGAGTAGACTTGCAACCCAAGAAATTGAACCAGCAAGAACCTCAGCAAAAGAGCCTCAACTCGAGCCATGAACACTTTAAGAACCTTAAGTCAAAGTCGAATCATGCCACAAACAAGGATGGCAAACTCGTTTGATAAGTAAAAGGTAAGTTCTAGCTAAACGTCGCACAAGCTTACGCAAGAACAAGAAGAGTTATCAAACTCACTAAGTCAAAGACCTTATTCAGAATGAATCTGTGTATTCTATGATGTTTAACACACGTCCTAAGCCTTTATTTATAGACTGGAAGTTCACAAATCTTCCTAAATAATAAACTCCTAAACAAGCTAAAAGCAATCTGACTAAATAAGCTAAAAGCATTCAGCTCCTAATCTGGCCGAACCTTGCACCTCAAGACAAGGGGATTCTGGCCTCTTTATTTAACTAAATAGGAACAAAATAATATAACTAAAGCTACTAGAAATTTTCTTGACGATCACATCCAAATCAGATTGTGCATGAACAGAATAGGATGTCCGCATGCTTCCTAAGTTGGCAAAGTGGACATGTCTTCCAAATTAGCTTCTATTATGTGCATGGGCTTTGCATGGGCCTCATGCACATCCTTGGACTTGTATGCGCATTCTTGGACTTCTTGAATTAGTCCACTAAGTTCAGCTTGAAGCCTCCTCGCTCTTGCATGCATCATTAGTCCAATTGGCACTTGCACTTGATGTGAGTCTTATAGCTTGGATAGCTTGGACGTAGGCATGCTCACATCATTCCCCTATCCTTGAAAAAGATTTATCCTCAAATCTGTATCATCTACATCAAAGGGACTCAAATCAGTAACATTAAATGTAGCACTCACATTGTACTCACCTAGGAGGTCTAGCTTGTAAACATTGTTATTGATCCGCGCAATCACTTAGAAGGGGCCATCACCATGAGGTAGCAACTTTGAATGTCTTTGGATAGGAAAACGCTCCTTCTGCATATGCAAAAAACCCAATCTCTTGACTCAAAAACAACCTTGTGTCTTCCCTTGTTTGCTTATCTAGCATAATGCTCCGTCCTCTTCTCAATGTTTGCTCTTGCTCTCTCGTGCAATTGTTTGACAACTTCAGCTTTCTTCTTGCCATCTAAGTTAACTTGTTCACTCATAAGCAAAGGTGATAAATCCAATGGAGTCAAAGGATTAAATCCATAAACAAGCTCAAATGGTGAAAATTGAGTGGCAGAATGAACAGAATGATTATAAGCAAACTCAATATGTGGCAAACAATCTTCCCATGTCTTTATATTGTGATTGATAAGTGCTCTCAATAAAGTTGACAAAGTTCTATTCACAACTTCAGTTTGACCATCAGTTTGTGGATGACAAGTAGTAGAAAATAACAACTTAGTACCTAACTTACTCCACAAGGTCTTCCAAAAATAACTCAAGAACTTAGCATCTCTATCAGAAACGATTGTTCTAGGCATGCCATGCAACCTAACAATCTCTCTAAAGAACAAAGTAGCAATGTTTGAAGCATCATCAGTTTTATGACATGGAATAAAGTGTGCCATCTTAGAAAACCTATCCACTACCACAAAAATTGAATCTCTTCCACATTTAGTCCTAGGCAGACCTAACATAAAATCCATAGAGATATCAATCCAAGGCTCACTAGGTATAGGTAGTGGGGTGTACAAACTGTGGGGTTTTACCTTTGACTTGGCTTGCTTGCAAGTGACGCATCTACCACAAACTCTCTCAACGTCTCTCTTCATGTGTAGCCAATAAAAATGATCTTGCAGCATTGCCAAAGTCTTTGCAATTCCAAAATGCCCCATTAATCCACCTCCATGTGCCTCCTGAATTAACAATTCTCGCATAGAGTAATTAGGCACACAAAGTTTATTTTCACGAAACAAGTAACCATCATTCCTAAAGAATTTACCATGAGTTCTCAGTTTCGTGATATATTTCCTCAAAATCAGAATTAGTAGCATATAACGTTTTGAGGTGTTCAAAACCAATCAATCTTGCATCAAGAGTAGAGATTAGGGTATACCTCCGTGATAGTGCATCAGCCACTATGTTTTCCTTACCTTGCTTTTAGTGAATGACATAAGGAAATATCTCAATTAACTCCACCCATCGTTCATGTCTCTTGTTCAGCTTGTGTTGCCCCTTTAAATGCTTCAACAATTCATGATCAGAATGAATCACGAACTCCTTAGGCCACAAGTAATGCTGCCATGTCTCTAAAACTCGAACTAATGCATACAACTCCTTGTCATAAGTCGGGTAGTTCAAGGTTGCTCCACTTAGCTTCTTACTAAAATATGCAATAGGTCTTCCTTCTTGCATAAGGACAGCTCCAATTCCTATACAAGAAGTATCACACTCAATTTCAAAAGTCTTAGAGAAATTTGGTAAAGCTAACAAAGGTGCATTAGTCAACTTCCCTTTAAGTAGTTGGAATGCCTACTCTTGAGTTTCTCCCCAAGTAAATCCCACATTCTTCTTGATAACTTCAGTAATCTGTGCGGCTATGCTACTAAAGTTCCTCACAAATCTTCTATAGAAGCTAGCTAGCCCATGAAAGCTTCTAACATTTGCAACACTTATAGGACTTGGCCATTCTTGTATAGCTTGGATCTTCTCTTCATCAACTTGTATTCCATTAGCTCCAACAACAAAACCCAAGAATACAAGTCTATCCATACAAAAGGTGCACTTCTTTAAGTTAGCATACAACTGATCCTCTCTTAGTGCATTTAAAACAGATTTCAAATGCTCCACATGATCCTCCAAGCTTTTGCTATAAACAAGTATATCATCAAAATAGACAACGACAAATCTGCCTATGAATGGTCTCAAAACATGGTTCATGAGTCGCATGAATGTGCTAGGTACATTTGATAAACCAAATAGCATGACCATCCACTCATACAAACCATACTTAGTTTTAAAAGTTATTTTCCATTCATCTCCTTCTTTCATGCGAATCTGATGATAACCACTTTTCAAATCAATCTTTGAAAATATGCAAGAACTATGCAATTCATCTAACATGTCATCTAAACGAGGAATAGGGTGATGATACTTCATTGTTATGTTGTTGACTGCGCAACAATCAACACACATTCTCCATGATCAATCCTTCTTAGGCACAAGTAGGACTGGAATAGTACATGGACTCATACTCTCACGCACGTACCCTTTTTTCAAAAGCTCGTTGACTTGCTTCTCAAGCTCCTTTATTTCTTCCAGGTTACTCCTATATGCTAGACAGTTTGGTATTATAGCTCCTGGAACAAAGTCAATTTGATGCTCAATTCCCCTTATTGGTGGCAAACCTGGTGGTAACTCATCGGGGAAGACATCTCCATAATCCTGCAAAAGAGATTTAACTATGCTTAGCAATCGTGCATTAAGCTTGTTAGCAATTAAAAGTGTCTCCCTATACCAAAGTAAAATCATAGACTTTCTTTCAAAATAAGCTTGTTTAATCTCACTAACTCCCACATAGTAGTTTCTTTTCTATCCCTTGGATTTTCTCTCAATGGCCGATTTTATTTCTGTTTTTCTGGATTCTTTTGATCTCTCAATTGTATCCTCTCTTTTGGCCATTTTCACTTTCTATTTTTCGGCTTCTTCTCTCTTCTCCACTCATTTCTTTTGCTCACTTTTTTTCTTCTCATCTTTTTGCAGCTTCATTTGATCTTCACAAACTTGTGATGGTGTTCAAGGTGCCAAAGTGAACGCACGCTTCTTGTGAGTGAAGGAGTACTTGTTAGTGTGGCCATAATGCATTGCTCTTCAATCAAATTGCCACGGCTTTCCCAACAGTAGGTGACTAGCTTGCATTGGTATAACATCGCACAATACTTCATCTTTGTACTTGCCAATATGAAATGCCACTAGCACTTGCTTCTCTACCCTAACTTCTCCACTATCATTCAGCCATTGCAACTTGTAGGGCTTAGGGTGTTTGGTCATGATCAATCCCAAATTTTCAACCATGGTAGTGCTTGCTACGTTAGTGTAACTACCTCTATCAATGATCACACTACAAACTTTGTCCTTAATGTAATACCTTATATGAAAGATGTTCTCCCTTTGTGTCATATCATCATCTTCTCTAGCTTGCACATTCAAAGATCTTCTTGCTACAAGAGTGAGTCCTTCATTGACTTAAAGTTCTTCTTCGGATACATCCTCTAATGCAGGCATACTATTATGCTCCAAGTCTTCTCCTTTAGTCACAATCTCTCCATTCTTCATAATTACCATGACTTGTTTGTTAGGATATTGGCTTGAAATGTGCCCTTGCCCTTGACACTTAAAGCACATGATGTCATAGTTTCTTGCTTGAGGGGCTTCCACTTTCTTTTGTGGATTAGAACCTTCGGCCTTATGCTCCACTTTGGATAGTGTTGTCTCAAACTTCTTCAGATAGTTTGTCTTCCAAGTTGAGCTTGCTTTAGGTTGCATTCTCCCCCTTCCTTAGTTGCTTCTCAATCTTGGTGGCCATGTGCACCATATCCTTCAACTCCACATAGTGATGCAACTCCACTTTGTCTTGGATCTTAGAATTGAGTCCATTCAGAAATTTTGCCATGGTAGCTTCTCTATCTTCCTCAACATCAGCTCTTATCATGGCCATCTCCATCTGCTTATAGTAGTCTTCCATACTTAAGCTTCCTTGCCTTAGTCCTTGTAGCTTCTTATGTAGTTCTCGGTAATAGTGGCTAGGAACAAAATGCTTCTTCATGACTACCTTTATCTCCTCCCATATATCAATGGTGTACTCTCTATTACGCCTTCTGCTTATCACAAGTTGATCCCACCAAGTCAAAGCATAATCCATGAATTCAGTCATAGCAAGTTTTACCTTTTTAGCTTCAGAACACTCTTGACAATCAAAGACAAACTCAATCTTCCTCTCCCATTCAAGGTATGCCTCCGGACCTGCAAAAGAAGGAATATTAAGTTTGATACTCCCCAACTTGTCATCTGCTCTCCTTCTTGCTTCTCCAATGGGATGATCATTCCTCATTCTCCTAGGACCCCTTGTAGAGCCTATATCTTCCTCATGAAAAGAATCAGAATCTTCTCCATTCATACCACCTATAGGTGCCAATCTCCTTGGTGCACGAACTTGTCTTCCCGCATTTCCTAAGGTTGCAGACCTTCGTGGTGCATGGACATCTCCTCTAGTTTGCTGGCTGTTACGAGAACCTTCCACCGCGTCCAAGCATTCCTACAATGGTCCAAGCCTTTGCTTAAGTTTATCTCGTATTATACATTAGAATCTTCCCATCAAGGCATCCATATACACCTTGGGATCTACTTCAGCCAATGTATGCTACCTATCACCTTCGTTTGCTTGAGACATGTTGCTACAAGAAAGAAACTTGTTAGTAAAAACATAATAGCCTCACAAGTGCACTCCCTTACGTGTTTGCTCTCAATGTAAGTTCACTCAAGTTCAATCGTGTTTAATTCAATTATTTTGGCATTTCTCTCTAATGAACTCACAAACTCTTGCCTTTTTCCTCTCTAGGTAACTCTTGCAAGTTCTTACGAAAGCTAGTTAAGCCTTGCTCAAACTATTCTTTTCACAAATCAAACAAGTTTGTGACTCTTACTTGGTTACTTATGTTACACGTTCCTCCTTTAGCTCACGTTCCTCTTTGGTGCGCAAGCTTCTTCTTTGGTACTCGCTTCCTTTTTAGTCTTGCGTGACGTTCTTGTTTAGTTCGCAAGCCTCTTTTGGTTCGTTGCTTCCTATTTTGTTCTTGTGTTTCCTTTTTCTCTTCTTTCCGAATTTGTCTTGTGCGTGTCTCCTTTAGTCTTGCATCTCCTATTCAGTTCTTGCACGTCCTATTTAGTTTTGCAAACTAAATAGGTCTTTAATTCCTCTTTTCTATCTTTTCTTTTGACTCTTCTTCCTGTTTTGTTTCTTTCTTTTCTTTTCCTCCTTTTTTTTGTTTCCTTTTCTGTTTTTTTCTCCCTTTTTTTTCTTGATCAGAAAACACAACCTAAGTCATGAATTCTGATTGCTAAACACAAAACTAAACACGAAACTAAACACTAAACAAAATCAATTACTAGACGCAACAAAAACATGAACTAACACACACAAAACTAAAAGGATAGATTAGCCGATTGATAAGCAACAAGCTGAGCATAAAATGCATACAAAAATAACAAAGATAAACGATCTAAACAATAACCCGTAGCTCTGATACCAACTGATGTGATCTCAGCAGGAGAAACATAATTATACGGATCTATTGTTGCTTAGGATGGAGTAGACTTGCAACCCACAAAATTGAACTAGCAAGAATCTTAGCAAAAGAGCCTCAACCCGAGCCACGAACACTTCGAGAACCTTAAGTCAAGGTCGAATCACGCCACAAATGAGGATGGCAAACTCGTTTGATAAGTGAAAGGTAAGTTCTAGCTAAACGTCGCACAAGCTTAGGCAAGAACAAGAAGAGTTATCAAACTCACTAAGTCAAAGACTTTATTCAGAATGAATCTGTGTATTCTATGAGGCTGGAAGTTCACACATCTTCTTAAATAATAAACTCCTAAACAAGCTAAAAGCAATTGGACTAAATAAGCTAAAAGCATTCAGCTCCTAATCTGGCCGAAACTTGCACCTCAAGACAAAGGAATTCTGGCCTCTTTATTTAACTAAATAGGAACTAAATAATATAACTAAAGCTACTAGAAGCTTGCTTGATGATCACATCCAAATCAGATTGTGCATGGACAAAAGAGGATGTCCACATGCTTCCTAAGTTGGCGAAGTGGACATGTCTTCCAAATTAGCTTCTATTACGTGCATGGGCTTTGCATGAGCCTTATGCACGTCCTTGGACTTGTATGCACGTTCTTGGACTTCTTGGATATTTACGCAGTCTTTGCAAGTGAAAGTAGCATAATACAGAGCAAGGCGACAAGATGGATTGACATGGAGGTCACTGAGAGGAGCTAGCGAGCACTACGAAGTAAGCGAGTGCTAGGCGAGGAGAAGCAAGTATTGGAGCCAGCAGGTGCAATGAAGCTAGCGGGCATTGGCAGACCAAAAGAAATTCCTGAAGTAGCGATCACTACAAGTCCAGCGATCACTGGCCCATCTGATTTGGCGAATTTGGACCTGCTAGTTAGGAAGATTTCTGGATTTTATTAGGTTTCTTAGCGGCTAGGGTATAAATATGCCCTAGCCCTAGTTTAGAAAGGACTTTGTTCACAAATACTTTGATGCAACATTTAGGAGGCCTTCGGCTAGATTTAGTTAATTCATTCTTAGGTAGAAGGTAGAATCATTCAAACTAAGCTTTCTCTGCCTGATCTCATTAATATGAATTCTCTATTTGTTATATTGGTTGTTATTGTCATGCATAGTGAGTATTCTCCTTTTGAGCACGATGCCTTAATCATGTAGTTGGTTATCTTATCAGGTTATGGTATAAATATCATACAAAGTAGTTGCTAGTTGGTAGGCAAAATGCTTAACTTAGCCTGATCACCTAAGCTATAATCTAAATTAATGAGAATGGACCGACCAGTACTCGAGTTAGTGGATGAATCAATTAACATATTCTTAGGTATTAATGAGACATCTTGATACCGTAAGGATAAACCATTAGGAGGGATTATTGTAATTAAGGTTGATTTAGTAAGGATAAGCCTGATTAATGAGCAAAAGTGTTAATTAGTAACTTAGACCTTTACGATCTTAGTTTTGTCGACTTAATGAGTGAAAGCATTAAGTAGATGCATTAGATAACTCCAGGTACTAGTTAGGACTTCATAAGAACCATAACCTCGATATAGGCAGTCGACTCATGAAGGTGTTGTGCTCAATTCATCTTTATCATTAAAACCCCCTTCATTTGTATTTCTATATTTCAGCATTCTTTACTTTTGTCGTCAGCAAATCTTTCACATTAAAAATAATCATTACCCCAGTGTACTCTTGTGACTATCTAATTTTGTGTCCAACCCTCAGTTCGAACCTTACTTACCTACTATACTATTTGATTGCACGTTAAATCATTTATCAATTTTTTACACATGAAATTGGCACCGTCAATACAGAACAAAATTTTTTGGACATAAAATTTATAGCAGTTTAGTTTGTGCATCTCGATCACTCACCCTAATTACGACGCCTTTGTAGGTACCTCTAGTGCATGCAAAGGACTCGTAGTAAAGAACATAACTTCGACCCAGATACTGTGTTATACGTCAACATTAGAGCTCTTGAACGGGCAAATCGAAGAGATAGGAAAATGAAAGCTGAAATGATGGCCCAAAACCAAAGAGCCAAAGTGCAAGGTACACTCATCGATCCTGCTATGCCACAGCACCAGCGTAGATCTCTCTTGGAATTATCTATTCCGATATGGGACAGGCCCACTAATGATGAAGAGCAAGCTAAAGGTGCCTTAACCTTTCACATTCCCGTTGGAGTTATCCAGCTATTGCAATCATCTGCTATATTCAGTGGAGTCCCAAAGGAGAACCCTCAGGCTTACCTCAAAAGATTTGAGGATGTCAACAAAATCATGATATTCCAAGGAGTGACATGTAAAGCTATCAAACTCCGGCTATTCCCATTCTCCTTGCGAAACAAAGCCCATGACTGGTATGATAATCTGGAGGATGAAGTGCTCACCAGTTGGGCAGCTATGACTCAAGCCTTCCTCCGAAAATATTTTTTCAATGGCTAAGTCAGCATAGCTCCTTCAAGACATCAACACATTTTACCAGAAAGATGGTGAAAATATCTATGATGCCTGGAAGTGGTTCAGGTCCTTACAGAAAGCATTCCTATAGTATGGTGTAACCCAAGAAAATCTTATGAAGATATTCTACAGTAGAGTTGATGAAGCATCTCGAGCACATATCAACGCTTTGTCTACTAGAGTATTCATGACCAAGTCAGTCGATGAAGCAGCTTAGCTGTTGGAGGAAATGGTAGAAGTCAATGGCATGTGGAAAAATGAGTATGTCAGATTAGCTCCCAAAGACTTTAGGAAGGGGATGTATATAGTGAACCCGATCAACAAGCTTGAAGTAAAGATGGAAGCTTTCTCTAAAAAGTTGATGACATTCTCACAAGCAAGGGTAAGGCTACTGCGATCTAATAGGCTTGTTAACTCTGTAGCAAAGCACACCTTGTCATTGAGTGCCTATTGATGCAAGAACTTCAAGCTATTGCAGATACACAACCTCCTGGATTTGGATACCCTCACCCACAAAATACTCAATCGAACTTTTCTCATTTCGAGCAATAAGCGAGTAACACCGGTGCCCTGCAAGAATTTAGGAAACCATACCTGAGCGACCAAGTCAAGGTAATGGGAGACAAGATTGATCACTTAGTAAGGGAACAAAATAGTGCTCACTCCAAAATTGACTAGTTAGTTGGGGTGGTCCAGCAGTCCATCCAGCAGAATATCCTAATGATCCAGCATATAGACTAGTGTGAAGCTCGTCAGCAAGAATTAGAGACATATCTAAAGGGTCAAGCTTCGTAGCTAAAGAAGATGGAATTGGAAATTAGGAATCTAGCTACCTTGAATGCTCGCAGGCCAATCAACACTTTACTAAGCAACATGAAGAACAACCCAAAAAGAGATGTCAAGGCCATAACACTCAAGAGTGGAAAGGAAATTGAAGCTCCTGTCAAAGTTCCCAGACCTACTACAGCAAAGAAACTAGCAGTTGACACAATATCAACCCGAGACAAGGAGGAACAAGTTACACCTCCAGTACCTAAGATTCCTCCACTACCATTTCCTCAAAGGTTGAAGAAAAAGCCAGTAGTAGATGAGAAGTTCTTGAGTTTTCTAGACAAAGTCAAAGGAATTCAGATCAGTGTACCTTTCCTCGACCATATGCCACTATATACTAAATTCCTCAAGGAGGCCATCACAAAGAAGAAAACTTGGAACAAGGATGAAACAGTGCCTTGACTGCTAACTACAGCTTGCTAATCTCTAAGAATATTTCGGCCAAGCTCAAAGATCCAGGAAGCTTTATTATCCCATGCCATATTGGAGAAACAGAGTTTGACAAGTGTCTTTGAGACCTTGGGGCGAGCATCAATCTCATGCCCCTCATGATCTTCCCACAACTTATCCTTAGAGATCTTCAACCAACAGAAATATGTCTTTAATTAGCAGATCAATCAGTCGAATGACCACACGAAATTACAGAAGATGTCCTTATAAAGTTTGAATAGTTCTACATTCTTGCAAATTTTATGGTGTTAGACTTTGACCCTGACAAGAACTGCTCCCTTCTCCTCGGCCGACCATTTCTCAACACGAGTAAAGCGTTGATTGACGTCAACAGAGGTAAGCTGACCCTTCGTATTGGTGATGAAAAGGTGGAATATCAAATGGCCAAAGCACTACACTACCACGATGAAGAAGTTTGTATAAGCATTGATTCCGTGATAGACAGTACATGTCGAACACCTACAATGATCAGTGATGATAGTAACCCAACACTATTCAATCAACTAAAAGATAGCGGTGTAGTTAAAGACAATGCCACAGCAACAACCATCTCAGCATAGAACTCGAGTCATAGGGCACTTGCCCTACTGGACTCATTCTGAGAAATGAAAAACTATCAAGTCAAGCTAATGACTTAAAATTAGCATGTTTAGCATTTTAATTTGTGTGACTTTATCACTACTAGAATTTTAGGCTGTAGCAGGAAAACTTAGCGGCAGATTAATGGCCGCAAAGATCTATTACGGCAAAAATTATGATATGGCGTTTGAAAATATGTTGCGAAGAATACTGTTTCCCATCTAAAACTCTATTACGGCGATAGAAATTTCATTGCCTCTATAGGTTTTAAGCGGCGACATATTTTTTCTCGACTAATAATGAATTGCATAGAAAAAATTGATATCGCGGCTAAAAGTTTATAGAGGTGATGACATTGTCGCTAGAACGCTATAGTTGGACTCACACTCTTTTCGCCGCTATAGATATTTAGTGGAGATTAAATCGCCACAAGGCCAAACTTCTCTTTAATTTTTATATAGTAGTTTCAATTAAATCAACATGCTATACTTATATATATATAGATTGTAAATTTAACAATGTATGTTATATATTTACGTGTGTGTGTGTGTATAAATGTGTATAATAGCGAAAAATATAATGAGGGTCATACATATATGCAGAAGATATTTGTTCCTTAGCATTGCTAATTACTATTTTCGACCATAACAATATATGTATATTATAGTACTAACTAATCATGATTACAATGTTATAAGTTTATAATTAATACTATAATATTTATAATCTTATTATAAATTCACTAACTAATAGTATTGATTACTATAGTACTACTAATCATGGAAATATAGTAGTTCACTAGTACTATAGTGTCATTAATCTAATTTATATAGTACGTACTACATATATATTACTAACTAATCATGAAACTATTATACAATGTCACTATTTAGTTCCATAGTATTAATGACACTACTATAAAGTACGAGAGTACTACTACTAGCTAGAGTCTATTCCAATATATACGTTAGTGGATTAATATAAAAGTTAATTCCTTAGGACTAGTATATTAGGTTCAATTTCAAGTATATAGTAAATATTTTCATGCTCATGTTTTGAAACATACTTAATACTAGATTAATATATGTTATTTATTTTTGAATTATAATTAATATTTCAAAATAATATTTGTAATGAATTTTTGCCATCGTACGTAATTTACTTTTGTATCGAAACTACCTAATATGCGGGAATTCACTTGACCGACTATATATTAAACAATAGACATTACTTAGCATGTAATATATATATATATATATATGTTATTAGACTTAAGACAATACTAATAAATGAGAAACATCTTCAAATATATAATCTAATATGTGTACCATGAAATCTTTTTGATGACTAATTCTTCAAAAACTATACACAACATAAATGCATACGCTACTCAAAAAAATAAAAGGTGCATATGCTACTTAAAATCTAAAAAAAAAATAAGTTCTTAGGCAATTGCTTAAAACATTAAATTTGTATAAAACTAAGTCGTTTGTCACTGCTATTAACTAGGTTTTTTAATACATTTGCCGTCCTTACACATTCAATCTATAATATAATAATTTCTCAAATATATATTTCCACCTCCCGAAAACCATTCGCACCATTTCCACAATATTTCCACGCCTCACCTCGATAAGTCTCTTTGCCTCCTCTCTCTCTAATTCTCCGCCAGTCCTCTCTCTTTCGGTAACTCTCATTTTGTTCCCAAACGAAAACCTATCTCTTCCTTTCTTTCCACCTCTCGTTCTTTCCCAATCCAATCTCAGCTCACAAGTGAGAACCACACTCGAACATTGCCCGATCCCCCTTTCAATCATTACCCAACACCCTCTCTCTCTCTCTCAAAGGTGGCGAAGCTTCTTCCCCTTTTTCCCCCTTTTGGTAGGTTTCGAATGCGATTTCTAGTTTGTTTCAGTCCCAGTTAAGGCTTCTGGTGCTCTGTAATTGATTCTGTGATTTTGTTCTAGTGTTACATTATACATGTGTAATTGGAAACTAGTTTGTTGAGAAGGAAGGGGGAAACAAAATGAAAAGATACGTGATTGTTTATGTGGTATGATTTCGTTCGTGTTCAGATTTTGTATGTAGATGGAGTTTTGACAATTGTCGAACCCTCCAAGGTTATCCACGTGCACAATATCAGCCATGAGATATCCGAAGTACTTCCCCTATCCTTTCTCATTAGCTTTCTTGATCCTAAAGCGGAGAATTCTTGCTGTGTTTTGGTTCAACAAGTGCAAAAACAATTGAATCTTTGGAATTGTTCTGTATGTAGACATCTAAGTGCTGCCTTTTGTTTGGTTGGAAGACCGAAGAAGTGGAACAAGAAAAATCCATTGGAACAAGAGGAAACTTGGGAACATCATCAAAGGAGTAATCAGGAAGTTAGCTTTTAAGGTCACACCAGGTAAGTGGACTTCCTCGTAGAATTATGTGCTATTAGTTTGCTCATTGTGAAACAGGATCGATCTTATCAATGTGTAGTAGGTTTCCTGACTTTTGCCACTAATATGTTACCCTATTACGGTGACTTTTATCACCGCAAATACCTATAGCAGCAACCCATATGCCACAATATAGTTTGGACGGCGGAGATATTGCGACAAATTTCTGCGATGAACTTTTTCCCCTCAAAATCTCATTTGAGGGGATTTTAAGCTTTTAGCGGTAATTTTTTTCCTTTCTATATTCCATTATTCTTGTAGTGTTATTTTCTGTATTTTTGCACTTTTAATTTCATGCCCTTCTGCTAGCACATGTTGCCATACGTGAGTCTGCTCTCACTTACATTTTCTCTTGTCTTACAGGCCTTACATCCATCAACCCAGCGATTGCTACATTTATAGCAGTCGCTAAGGACTCAAGACCAAGTGAGGATCTTCTTGAAGAGTAGCGAGCGCTACTGTTGTAGCGAGTGCTGGGTGAAGGACAATCGAAACAAAAATTTTCTCCTAGAGTAGCGATCGCTACGAATATAGCAACTGCTGGATCGGGCAAATAAGGTTAATATAGCCGCCTTCCCTTCCTCCTCATAACTTTCAAATTTCAAACCTGACTACCATACCTCTCCCCCC
>SOPF01026616.1:24414-43501 GCA_012979155.1 Hypericum perforatum | reverse complement strand
TTATGCCAAACTAGATTCGTTATCATCTTAAAACTATAATCCAACACAATTAATTATCAACACGATAAACTAATAGAAAAATCCCGTATTCAAAAATTTATAGGATTAATCATGTTGAGAGAAATAGAGATTTTAATTTTTATGACATTAACATTAAAAAAATGTGTACATGAGTTGATTAGTGTTAGATTCATTTAAAAACGATTATTGAAATGATATTTTTAACATTTGTGACACTTGAATTTGAAGAATAGTTTATTATGGGATCAAAATATTGACTTTGAAAAATAACTGTTTTGCAAGCTTTTGCTCTTCCTTTGTGTACTAAATATAGTACTCCTCTTCGCTTAACCCAGATCTCGAGTTCGAAATCTGGTGAACGCAGTAGGTGCTTGTTGGGAGAGTCTACCCCCTATAAGGAACTTCAGTATTCGAGTCCAGATTAGTTGGCCAGTAGGCCGGATCACTGGGTGGAATACCAAAAAAATATATATATATAGTCTTTAGTGTAGTAGCCTCGGGAACTGCAATTGCCAAAGTCAATTTTTAGCCCTAGTTCCCAACTACTCGTGCCTCCTCCAATCCATAATTGATTCTAAAATATTCAAGACTGAAGACCTTCATATTATTTTTACACGTGTTCAATTATCAATTTTTTTGTAAATCTCTATATTTTAAACCACCCACAAGTACTTATATTGCACATCTTCTATAGTTATTTCGCTGTCGTCTACGTCGGTTTTGTTTATGTACTCAATTTTTTTTCACAGTAATACTTTTGCTACAGTATCTCGATTCTATTCCACATAAATTATGCTTCAATTTTTTTAATACAGCTAACTATATTAAAATTAAATATGATTTAAAAAATATAAAATTAATAAAGTAAAACTTGAACTAGCAAAATAATAATTTTTAAAATAAAATACTTATAGATAATTTAAATTATAAATACATTGAATTGTAAATTTCCAAAATTAACTATAAAATAAATTTTTTTATAAATAACTATAAGTCAAATCTTTTATTTGAACGACGTGAACTTGTCTATTGTGAATTATGTATTAATAATCATAAAAGTATGCTAGGAATGCGATACGTTGAATAAACTAGCATAGTTAAGAGTGTTACTACTCGTGTTGGATATGTCGTTATGGGATTCATCTCGTAATTTAATGTATATCTATCTTATTCATCCTCCACTATCATATAATGCATACTCTCTCCACATATTTTTTATATCTCTCTTGATGTACAACAAATATCTTAAGTTTTAGGGTTGATAGAGATATAATTGACTTAACAAGAGTAATTTATTATTGATATATCTCGTAAGTGAGATAATATAAAAACTCACTTTGGGTCTTCGACCTTTTAATATATCATTAAAAATAGAAAGTATTTGGAATAAACAAATATCAGTGCACGTACTTGGTATTTCAAATAAAGCTGCCACATTTGCAAGTCATATGAAGTAACCACTTTTAAAATGTCTATTAATATGATTATTGTCTTCCAAATTCTTCTAGCATATTGTCCACGATATGTGGTTTAACAATTCTTCCATTTTTGGTACATGTAATCAATATTGACTATCATGCGTGGAAATTCTCATTATTTTCCTACATGAAATATTCTAACCAGATCTTGTTCATCCGACTTTCTCAAATACTTTGTACCAAAGAAAGACGTGACACCTTCTATAAATTTCTTGAGAATCTTTCTTATTATAGTTTTATCAATTCTCAAGTATTCGTCCACGATATGAGCTAATATCCTACAGACAAGAATTCTTATTATTTCATTATATTTCTACAATGTCGACAATCCAAGTTTATCGACCATATTTTTCTTTTATAAAAAATATGGATCGACGGTATTTATCGCATCCATTATTCATAGCAACAGAGGTTTATGTACGCAAAATCTACATTAGAACATATCGTCTCCATATGTTGGTATGTCAGCAAAATAGTCATTCACTAAGCTTTCTTCACTAACTTCCTGCGCCCTATTAATAGTACGCCTTCGACCTGGAGTAGAGCATTTTTGTCTAGCATGATTGACATATTTTTTTTTCATAATAATGATCGCATTAACACAAAAATCAGCATCACTTGGGAGTTACGATTGATTAAAAAATTGACCAACAAATTATCAAAACTATAGTATGACCTATAATCAAAATTTGAACAAAAATCAGAAGTTTGGGGTGGAGGATCACTGAGATCCATACATAGAAAAATATAATAAAAGTGATTATATAAAAATTAGATAATTATAACAAAAATGAGAGAATGATTTGTAAATTGGTAAAAACTTGATCTTTATTTATAGAATTTTGAAATGATTTGAGGCCACCTAAATTCTTTAAATTTTTTAAAACACATCTATTGAATTATTGGATACACATAATTTTATATATTATTGATATTATGAATAAAATTTATTTAAATATAATGATGCAAAATAGTAAAAATTATATTTTTTTCCAAACAATAATTTTTTCAACTTTTTTTAAAAAATAATGGGCATAAAAATGACATTTGACCCAATAAGTACGCAGACAAAACTGCCAACATGGCACGGGAGTGTATTATGTCATCCTAGCATGCGAGGCTATTTATTGGGCCATGTGGCACAATAGGAACCTGATGCTTCTTGGTGTGCCTTGTTTTATAAATAACTTTTTTAGTAATTGCCTTTTCTAATTATAAATGTAATGCAAAACTTTCTTTGTAAGATTAAAATTTTTACTACTTCAAATAATTGTTCTAAGTCCCTCTTTATCTATCTATCTATGTATGTCTCTCTCTCTCTATATGTATTCTCCCTCCTTCGAAAAAGAGAATTATTTTTATGAGAAACAAAATTATATGTCATCTAGATTCGATGTTTAGATTTAGATCGCAAAAAGGTTTCTAGCTATTCTATTCTTTCAATTTTTTTTGTAGAATCTATTATTTAAGTCTACGGCTCCATTCATGTTTTTGAATTATTTACCCCCCTACAAGTTGTAGACATGATTAAATTATAGTCTCTTGGGTTCAATAAAAAGGAGAAGTGGACTACTCAAGGAAAATGCACCTCGGCTTATAGCTATAGTTGATTGGTCAGAGGGTGAAATGAAAGAGAGGAAAAATATAGGTAGGGAGTACTGAGTAGTACGAGGATGAGGAGGACAAACTTTTATGCTGACTTTTTTAATTCATAAGTTATATTGTACCTTTTCCCTCACTTCAATTCAAAATTTATCCCTAAACTGAAAAGGCTAGCTCGTGTTATTTTTTTCTAATTGACATGTAGTTACGAAATCTAACCACGTTTGTCGTAATACATCATGTTTTTCTCATTAACATTGACACAACAAGTAAAAATCATTTGTAAGGAATGCTTCTCGTACGTCTCTTCGAATGCAGTGTACAATTTCTTGAACAAATGTCACCACTACCATGATCGTTACACTAAATAATAATAAAAATAATTGTTCTATAAATTAAGAAGAGGGAAGATTAATTAAAGATAAAACAAAGATTGCACTGGTGACAAACACGTCGTAAGCAATTTGGATTCTGGTCCTTGGAAAGGGCTTTGCTTCCGTTACTGGGTTAGTTCAGATTCAGCACTTCACTTCCTTTCACTACGGTCCTTTTCCGGAACAAAGACAATGATTGCTAAATAGCTGCAAAAGCAATATCCTTTTCCCCGTGGAAAACAATTGCAAAATTCAATTTCTGTACCCCATGCTGATTAGAAATTGGAACCTTACCATATTACTGACTATTTTAGTGTTACAAATTTATTGAAAATGTATGGTCAATTTGGAGCAGAAATTAGTTAATTAAGTATATGTATAAATATACATGATTATGTAAAAAAATACTTCTAAGAAAATTCTACTTAGATTAAGTATAACCGTTTTATTGTGGTTTATATGTAAACCGATTTAGGCACAAATGTCCGAATGTTAAGTATTTTTAGAAAAAAATAAATTCAGAGTAATTTTTTTGGAACCGAATGGCAGATAAAACACTTGGATGGGTTCCTATACTCGACAGAATCAGACAGAAGCTGAGCGGAAATTGGGAGGTTAGAATCGGGCATATCTATCGGGAAGGTAACAGGGCAGCTGACCGTCTGGCTAATCTAGCCTTCGACAAGCCAATTGGCCTACATATTTTTCATGCCCCGCCCATGGAAGTTAAGGGTATCATGTTAGAGGACATTGGAGATGTGTCTTTTCTTAGAAGTATAAGCATGCTAGACTTTGACAGTGCAAGGATCAATTTAGCGACACACCAAATGTCAAGGGGGGATCCTTCCCCCCGAGGTACTCTTCCCCTGCCACAGATTTTTTTCCACGGAGTTTGCTGTGGTAAGGGTTTGACGAGGTCGGCAGTCGCAACCTCACAAGAAGCCGAGAGGGATCCTTGCACCGAGTAGGTTGTATTTGACCATTTTCATTAATACATAGGGGCGTAGCCCCTCCTATTGACAAAAAAAAACACTTGGATGGGTGGAATTAGCAAGTCTACTTACAAAGAACACATAAAATTGACGAGTACAGGTAGGTGTGAAGTATTAACCACTCGTAGTCGTGTGACCATTAGAGACGGTCAAACTTCCAAGTCCCGTGGATGATTACAAGAGGGATTAATTGGGAAAACCACGTGAATCATGAAATTTTTGTGGTATTGTATGAGCAATTAGATCAACCATTGTTTAAATTTTTAACTTTTTTAAAAGGAGTGTTTAAATTTTAATTTAATCAAAATGTTTGGCATTTAAATTAGAACATAATGTTAAATATTTATAATTCAAATATTATAACCAATCCAAATCAAATAAAAATGAGACATAAATCGACATTCATCTATTCTGTCACCTAAATTTATCTATGTTGTCATAAATTACAATGGTCTAAACGATATTGACTTTGATTTTCGCCTTAAAAAAAAAATTCATTTCCAAGGAGATTGAGAATTGAAATACTGAGAATCAAAGCATTTAATTTGCTTCCATAAGTGATGATATTTGTACATTATTGATGACCTCTCTCTCTCCCTATTTATTCCGACCTGACCAGAACTTTCCTTGCTCAACCATATCGCTCACGCTCACCAAGGAAGTGTGAGTGACCATTTAAAGCTCTCTAGGAGACCCCTCTTCTTCCTCCAAGCCCTCTTCATCTTCTTCTTCTTATTCATCCTTTCCACGAAGAACATGGCCATGGCCAAGAGACAGATCCACCTTCCACTTGTGTTTCCTCTGCTGGTGGTGATGTTCTTCATAGTGATGGCCAGTGCAACACATGGAGAAGAAGAAGGTGATAGGATATCGTCACTTCCAGGCCAGCCCAAGGTCACTTTCCAGCAGTTCTCTGGCTATGTCACTGTCAACAAGGTGGCGGGAAGAGCTCTCTTCTACTGGCTCACTGAGACTGTCTCCAACCCTCTGGAGAAGCCCTTGGTTGTTTGGCTCAATGGAGGTAACCAGTTACATCCATATCATTTTGTGTCTCTTCTAACAGTTGTGAAGTTAAAAAAACAGATGTTGTTAATAACGTTTTACTTTGCATGCACAGTTTGGGGGTGCTAATATCATGTTAATCTTTTATATCTTTTACGGTCCATAGATAAAATTATTTTCTTCATTACTTGGTGCAGGTTCATTTTATTTATTTCCATGCATTTGCCATTTTGGGGGGAAGTTAAAACAAGTGTGGGTTAATGACGGGTCATGCATTCACCATTGTCTTCTAGTTGCCGACACCAAGATTAATTGACAAACTACTCAGAGATTTGAATTTGACCCAAGTTTTAATTTGGAAATATAATTTGCACAAGCACCTCTATTAAATATCAACCTTTATACGTTCAATTATTTGCTAATGCACCACCGATAGAATTATTGTGCCTTACAATGTGAAACAATTGGCCCATTGGCTCTTCTTATTGGGTTCCCAAGATGTGCTTTTTCATTATTATTTAGTCAAATGTAACAGTGTGGATACATACATTCAGACAACTAGGAAAAACTACAAAAGATGTATTAAAGTAGAAAAAAAGGAGAAGAGGAGAGGCTCTGGTTACCCACATGAGAGATAATCAATGGTTAAGCATGATGACCTAACCACTCTTTTTAATTGGTAGTGTATGCACAAGCCACATGACCACTGGAAATAATTAACCAATTGAAGCACTTTCTACACTTCAAGAAAATTGTTCTCAAAGGTTATATAGTAATTAGTATTAATGTTACCCATCTTCCTTCCTGACGAAGTTTGAAACTTTTGAAATTTTACATAGTAAATTGCTTGCAACCAACCAAAAGAAGCATCATTATTATGCCACAGCTAACTGTGGTTCAGTTAGCCAACTTGTCAGTCTCTCTAGGAGCAGTACCATCAATGCTAAGAGATTGAGGAAGTAGTAATAAATTTGAATCTTCTTACGAACAGAAAAAATACAATTGAAAGAGTGAGTTGGTAAAGAATATACGACAATGTTTAATAACTTATGTTCACAAAAAAATATCAAACAAAACTTTGGCAGAGAGTAACCTTCTACGTATTATTATTATTATCTTTTACCAACTTAATTTAACTAGTTAGATTGCTACATTTTGGTTTTATACACTCCATTTGGGCTAGTTGTTTTGTCCTGAAAGTAAAGTGAATTTTGTACCACTAGCTAGTTGGCATTGGAGAATCTTACCTATTTAGGCATGGAAACATTATGGAAACATTGTTCATCAAGTGATCTTACACCATTTTCTAGTAAAAGAGAATCAAAGGTGAACCTATCAATTTCATTTAATTTGTAACGTGTTTTATAAACTTGATGTAATAATTTGTCCTCATTTATTTTGACATCACCAGGCCCTGGTTGCTCTTCTGTGGCATATGGTGCATCCGAGGAAATTGGACCATTTAGGATTAACAACTCAGGCTCAGGGTTGTACCTCAACAAATTCTCTTGGAACACAGTGGCTAATCTCTTGTTCTTGGAAACTCCTGCCGGTGTTGGCTTTTCTTACAGCAACCGGTCCTCTGATTTGCTCGACACTGGCGATATTCGAACCGGTACAGGATTACACACTGTGCACTACTTTGCAAGTTCTGTCCGTAGTCATACTAATTATAGCAAGAGATTAATGGTCATTTATAGGAATATTTTCATGTTAGCGGGTTGATCACATCTTTAACATAATACTTAACCTATGACTCAGCTAAGGATTCGTTGGAGTTCCTGGTTCGATGGATGGAGCGCTTCCCGAGATACCAGCACAGAGAAGTCTATCTAACTGGAGAGAGCTACGCAGGCCATTATGTACCTCAATTGGCCAAGGAGATCATGCTTTATAACAAAGGATCCAAGGTTCAGATTAATCTCAAGGGGATCATGGTAAATCCGCAATCCATCTCCATTTTAGTTTTGTCGATTTTTGTAGTTGTTTTACTCTGCAACCATTGCTAATCTACTCGAAACATGATCTAGGTGGGAAATGCTGTTACGGACAATTACTATGACAATCTTGGAACAGTGACCTATTGGTGGAGCCATGCCATGATTTCGGATAGAACCTACCATCAGCTCATCCACACGTGCGATTTCAGGCAGCAGAAGGAGTCCGACGAGTGCGAATCCTTATATAGCTATGCGATGGACCAAGAGTTCGGAAACATAGACCAGTACAACATATATGCACCCCCTTGCAACAAGTCTGATGGCAGCTCATCCTCTTTCCGGAACATGAAAATGCCTCACCAACCACACGTGGTACTACATTATTATATTAACTTCCAGGTTGCTGCAACAAGTCTTTGACATGTTGACCAATAATCTGATCTTGGCTCATTGTTGTATTGCCATCAGATTTTCCGCCACTTGTCCGGATACGATCCTTGTACTGAGAAGTACGCTGAGGTTTACTACAACAGACCTGACGTGCAGATGGCGCTTCACGCCAATGTTACGAAGATTCCATACAAGTGGACAGCTTGCAGGTAACTTATTCAAATTCCAAACCCTGACAAACTTTGGTTTCATCTTCTGCAATCTGCAAAACATGACAAGTTCTTGTTTTATTGTTTATACAGTGATGTACTGAACCGAAACTGGAACGATTCGATCGTCTCCGTCCTTCCAATCTATAGGGACATGATAGCTGCTGGCTTGAGGATTTGGGTATTCAGGTTGGACATGATAAATTTGTTTCTGTGACCCAATTTCATATATCTGATCGATCTCTTTACCACTCGAACCAACTCGGGTTTCGGTCTTTGTATGACCTTATATTATATGTTTGCTAATTAATGTTCATGGTTTTTGCAGTGGAGATGTGGACTCTGTAGTGCCAGTCACAGCAACTAGGTATGCTCTAGCTCAACTGAAATTGGCAACAAAAGTTGCTTGGTACCCTTGGCGTGTCAAGAACCAGGTCAGTACAAAAAACCAACAAATTCTTGTGTGTTTTAACTCTGAATTTTCGTCAATTAATTAATTCGGAATTTGACTTTGTGGTGAAGGTCGGAGGCTGGACTGAGGTATATCAAGGGCTAACATTCGCAACAGTGAGAGGGGCAGGTCACGAAGTGCCATTGTTTAAGCCCAGAGCAGCTCTCCAGCTATTTAAATCGTTTCTCGAGGGTGTGCCACTTCCTAAATCTTGACAACGAAACCACATTTAAATTAAATTTAGATGGAATGTGTCCCCAATTTATTTGAAATTAAACAAGTTCAAATTCCGTGATTGTAATTGTGGACAAAAAAAAGAAATGGGATGGTCTGTCTCATTACGAATCATTGTAAAGAAATTGGTGGGGAGCAAAAAGATGTTTAAATTTGTGGCATTGGATGCAAATGGAGAAGGTAATATTATTACATATTTTCTGTTACGTAAATTTTGAGATTACCAAATTAATAATTTTTTCATAACTATTAAAAAATCTTAATATCTATTATCTTGGAAATATATTATATAATAATATCGTAACAAAAAATTGATCTGGTGTTATGTCACTAGTAATATTTTTCAATAATAATTCACCGTTGTAGCGGCGCCTTTTAAGCTTTTTGTCACCTCGCCAACTATCTCCGCCGGCATCGGCGACCCTTTTCATATCTGGTTAACGTCGACATCGGCGGCTCGTAGACCTTCTTTTGTTGGCTGTCTGGGAGCATTTGCGTGCCCTCTTTTTCGTATGGAGAAGCCATTGTGTCCGGAAAAAAAAGGGTAGGCACAAGGAACATACACAAAAGATCTATTTCTGCTTGCTTTTATACGAAAATTACTTCGCATTCTAACTTTTTTTAATATAACAAAGACAACGTTCTGTTATAATTTAATCATAATACCTCAAATTTCAGTTCGAAAATACAATAGATGTTAAATTCTTGTCCAAATAATTTGTTACTTTTCAAATAACTCAAATATTCGAAATTGTATTATCCAATAAATAAAGTTGCCTGTCATTCGGGAATAGTCCACAAATTTATATCGACAAGGATTGTTAACATAAAATGATGTGGGTTGGGCCTCTTCGGGCCAATTCCTATGTGGTACACTAGCTCTGAGTTGGGCCACGAAAGCTGTGCTGTCTGTTTGTGTGAAGAGCTTTTTCTGATGAGTTTTCTTTCATGAACTTATTCATGGCAAGTTTTCTTGAAACCTCTATATTCGAAAGTTGAATCAAGATAGCCTTAATTAAATTCAAGTGGAGCTAGTCCAGTTGGGCGTCCTTGGTAATAGCAGTATGTTAATTTCAAAAAAATTTCAATAAAATTCACATATCGAGATTTTTGTAAACTTTTATATCGTCTAAATAGGTACTACAAATCAACCTCCTTTAATACTATATCAAAATTTAAGTATCTAACAAAGAAATATTAAAATAACAAATATGTGCATTTTTTGCAATAAACCTGTCACTCTTCTAATTCGTAATGCAGTAGCCTCTAAGATTTCATTATAATATCGTCACATGATATACCCGTAACACAAAGTGGATAGGAAGTATAAAAGTGAAAAATATCTTAGGACGCATTTTTCAAAGTCAAATATCGTTCCCAATTTCCCATTACACGTCTAGATTTTGGATACTTTCATAGTCTATAAAGTTGACCAACTTTATGGCAATGACCCCATTACTCACGTCCCATTTGCCTTTTAGAGGTTGAAATTGAAAGCTGTCGGCGAGACGAGTGATTTCATTGCTTGACGCTTGCAAGGACCAAGAGGGGATACTATGGGGACTTTCTCAGCAACAAGGTTAATTTAGACAAATTACTAATTTACTAATTAGGTTGATTTTTTCTCCATTAAATGTATGTAACTACTCACCTAATTACTTACTTAATTTAACGACTCTCTTTAATTATCTTTTCTCTCCATTAAATACATATTTTAATGCAAAACCCTCATTAGTCGTAATAGAAATTAATTTTCTCTGGTTTAGATAGCCGATTCACTGGTTTGAATTGCTGGTTCACTGGTTTAGATTGATGGTTCACTGTTTTGAATTGGTAGTTCATTGGTTTGAATTGTAGGTTCACTGATTTGAATTGCTGGTTCACTGAGTTGATTTGCTGGTTCACTGATCGTGAGAAGATGCGAGGGAAGGAAGGAGGAGGGATTTTGCTGATTTTATTTCTTTGCGAGTTTGGATTATCGGTTCACTGGTTTCGATTGTTGGTTCACTGGTTTGGATTGCTGGTTTACTGGTTTGGATTGTTGGTTAACTATTTTGAATTGGTGGTTCACTGGTTTAAATTGTCGGTTCATTAGTTGAATTGTTGGTTCATTGGTTCGAATCACTGGTTCAATAGTTTGTTTCACTGGTTTACTGGTTTATTTTACTGGTTCACTGGTTTATTTTTAATACTTTACTGGTTCATTTTGCTGCTTCACTGGTTTATTTTACTAGTTCAAAGTCCCAGGCGAGAGAAGGAAGGTGGACGATTTTTTTTGAAACATGGGTTTAGGAGGAGAGAGAATGAGAATTAATTATAATTCGCCTAAAAAGAAGGAAGTATTAACTACTGGAGTTTATTTTTTTTTTTTGAATTTGGGTTTAGAAGGAGAGAGAAGGGGAATTAAATGCATATTCTACTAAAAATATGAAATCATTAATTAGTGGGTGTCAATTACTTTCGGTCAAAAGTCGAAAATTTCTTCGTTCATTAATAACCATCAGATCAGAATCTTTACAATTAGATTTTGATCTAGTGGCCCATATCGTAGTCCCTATTTAGGGACAATCCTCCTTAAGTCTCCATGGTATCCAAATTCGGACCAGGACCAACCCCATTGATTACAAAGTTAATATATAAAACTTGAGTTTTGGAATCAATTGTTAAATTTTGTTAAATTTTTTTGACACTTTTAGAAATTTATTTGGTAAAAAGAAGTATACTTATGTGGTTTTGAAAAAAAAATGTTGTGACCACTAAGAATCAATATTTTGAAAAATTGGAATTTTGATGCAGAATAAAAATATTCAAAATTTTGAATTTAAAATACTTCAAATATTTTACATATATGATTTGAATTTATCATCTTACATGGACAGAATGCAAATATAGATTATTTGAATTTGGTTGTGTATAAATCGCAAAAAGAGTATATTTTCGAATTTTAATTTAAAATTTTTGAATTAAATAATCACCCAAATCTGTCAATTAATTTTTGACGGGATCATGGGAGACCCACTTGTGAAATCGAAAGGTCCAATTTCCAAGTTGACAGAAAAGGGGAAAAAATTAAAAAGAAAAGAAAAGAAAGGATATTTAATCTTGTATTGAATATCACTATACTAATAAATTTAATTTCAATCCGATAATATTTTAAAAAATAACAAAATTATTGGAATAATTATTTTCCGCGGTTAAATTTCAAAGATCGAATTTAAAATTTAAATAAACTCTAATAATGTCTTTATCATATGGTACATGTAATCGGCGGTCCATTACTTTGAACAGAAAATGTCTTAGTAGTCAAGAATTAGAAAACAATAAATAAATGTGCTGTGAAAAAAACCCATAAATCGGACACAAATGCAACTACTTCCCACCACTCCCTCAATATAATAACAACAAAAAAACCAACGGATCATCTGTTAGTTGCTAAAACTAAAAACCGTCAAGAACAGAGCAGTCACTCATGTTTAACATTGGTGCAAGTTCTTGTCTTTACTATATTTCAGGTTTGGTCCAAGTTTCCTGCTTTAGCTGTAGTTGGTGATCCTTTGGTGTTGTTATTGGTATAATAGGATGCAATTTGGAATCTTTTTTGGGTTTTGATCTTCTTCGGCTTCTGGGTATCTGGTGGGTTAGATTTTGTGGGAGATAGTACTTGGTCTGAACTTAGTTTGGTCCTGTTCTGACCAATACCAGTCTTGTCCTTGCTTTTTGGAGGTTAAAGTTTTGGTTTTTTTTTTGTCTGAATGCTTGTGGAAGCTAATGTGGCTGTCCATTTGACCAATATTTAAGGAGCTTCTATTTTCTGTTTGTTGGTGGTTTGTCTTTTGTGGCAAATCAACGCTTGATCGTTGATCAACTGTGTTGGTTTGGACATCAATTTAAGGAGGGGGAGATCTGTTTGTGGCTTTAGGCTGTTGTTGTTGCTGGGTGTGATTATCCAAGCGATGGGAGATTACAGCTCAACGGGTGTGGAATTGGAGGGGGAAGACGACTTAATTGCAGCGGCGAAGCGAATTGTGATGGCATTGGGTTCAAAAAAGAACCTCAGCAGTGATGCTGCTAAGGTTTTGGAAGACCTTGGTATGCAGTTGACTAACATGGCGGTTGAGAAACAGCCGGTGGAAGCGGGTGACAGCAATGAAGAACGGCTGGATGCAATCCAAAAGAAGATCATGAGTTGGCAGTTGGATCATTCTATGATATGTGATGCAGGTCGTGATGAGTTGGTGGCATTTCTAGACGCTGCTAATGAAGCTCAGATACTGATTCAAAGGTTGGAATCTCTTGGTTCAAGTCAGGGGGAGGAGGAAAAGGAATTGTTACAAAGAGCTTACAGTGTTCTTCAATCTGCAATGGAGCGGATTGAGGAAGAGTTTAAGTATATTCTTGTGCATAACAGGCAACCATATGAGCCGGAACATATGTCTTTTCGTTCAAGTGAAGATGATGCAGCAGATGTGGGGTCAATAGTATCTCTTGGTGATGACTCTGTTGATGACTTTACTCATCGAGATAGTGTTAGTCGTACTTCTGAGGAATTCATTGTCCATTTGGTTAATCCAAGTGTGATTTCTGACATTAGGTCCATTGTAAATCTGATGTTCAGTTCTGACTATGGTCACGAGTGCTCCATTTCATATGTTACCATTCGAAGAGATGCCTTGGATGAGTGCCTTTTCATTATGAATATGGACAAACTGAGCGTTGAAGATGTGCTCAAGCTGGAGTGGACCAGCCTACATTCCAAGATGAAAAGATGGGCTCGAGCACTAAAGGTTTTCGTGAGGGTCTATCTTGCCAGCGAGAAATGGCTTGCGGAGTATCTTTTTGGTGGCCTTGGAGAGGCGCATTCAGCTTGTTTTACAGAGTCATCGAAGGCCTCAATGTTGCAGCTACTCAATTTTGGAGAAGCCATATCTATCGGTCCCCATAGACCAGAAAAGCTGTACCTAATGCTTGAGATGTATGTAGTACTTGCTGATCTGCTTCCGGACATAGATTCCTTGTTCTCAGAGGAAGCTGGTTTCCGTGTCAGAAATTACTCTTACGAAGTGTCAAGGAGATTAGGCGATGCAATAAAAGTAGCATTTACTGAATTCGAGAATGCTGTTGCTACTAACTGTTCCACGAATCCTTTGGCTGGTGGTGGAATCCACCAGATTACTCGGTATGTGATGAACTACATGAATACGCTTGTGGACTACCGGGAGACTCTCAATTTTCTCCTGCAGGACCACATTGCGAAGGACGGATACTCTGACTCATCGATCGACAAGAGTCCATCCGCTGATGAAGAGATCAGCAGTGGAAGTACATATGATGTATCCCCGATGGCCATTCATTTCCGATCTCTCACTTCCATTTTGGAGTGCAACCTCAATGAGCGAGCCCAGCTGTACAGAGATGTTTCGTTGCATCACATTTTCCTGATGAACAACATACACTACATGGCTCAAAAGGTCAAGAAAAGTGAGCTTAGGCTTGTTTTTGGTGATGACTGGATCAAGAAGCGCAATGGGAAGTTCCAGCAACATGCCATGAGCTACGAGAGAGCTACGTGGAGTTCAGTTCTTTTGCTATTGAAGGAAGAGAGCGGCTCCCACTCGAGCTCCAAGACGTTGATGAAGGAGAGGATTCGAAACTTCTACCTTGCGTTCGAAGAAGTCTACCAGACACAAACGGGATGGACAATCCCTGATGATTATCTTCGAGAAGACCTCCGCATCTCGATTTCCCTCAAGGTGATCCAGGCGTTTCGCCCGTTCGCCGGAAGAATTGGTAATCAGATAAGTGACAAGTTCATCAAGTACAGTGCAGAGGACCTGCAAAATTTCTTGTTGGATCTCTTTGAAGGTTCACCGATGTCATTGCACAATCCTCACAGGAGGTGACAGGTTGTTTATAGTTTGCTCTACCATAGACCAGGCCAGGGTAGCAATTCTGTTGCTCCATTAAGCTATTATCATTGTGCTTTTACTTGTAGTCAAAGAATGTTTTATATTATTATTCATAAAAAAAGAACGTATTGGATAGGATATGATATGATATTTTGTTGATTGTCCTCTTTTGAGCTCTGAATACAGACTAAATAGTTGTGCCTAAATAATTAAATAAAAAAACACTTGTGCCCAAATACAACCAACTCTGATCAAATCCATGTTTCTTCAACTCATGAATCCATATACATTTTTTCCCGAAATTACTTGGTACACATTATGAGTTCATTAATTTAGATTGAAGTTGAACAAGATTACTAATGATCGGATACAAATGATCGTATAATTTCGTCTTAATGGGATATGTTGTAATAGATTCCGTTCCAAGTTTAAACTAAAAAAATTACCAAAAAAATTTAATTTTGTGAACTCTATCCGATTATGAATATGCATTAAGAAGTATAATTAAAGTTTTTTGGGAAAATATAATTAAAGTTCTTTGAGCCTTACGCTGTTGCAGCTCAACCGTACCAACTTGTTGGCTGAATCTAGAACCAGTGGAGGGGCAAACTCAGTCCTACTTAAAAGGGAATTGGAAGGCATATTAAGAAATATTATGTCATCATTTGGTCAATGCACCTTGATAATGTTTCTTAATCTGTGTGTATGAGAAATTTTCTCTTATTTTTCTATAAGATAAATTTTGTTGTGAGCTTTCAATATTTATGTAGCTTTTTCGATAAAATCATCACAAATTTTGTTGTGAGCTTTTAGTATTTATGTAGTTTTTTCAAGTCTGTTGATTGATATTTGCATGCCCTGATTTCCAGGTCTATTGGGTAACATGGATTAAATATGGCTTGCTTTCGTCTCTACCAGACTATCAAGCTTGTTGGTTAGCTGGTGGTGGGTCTTTCTATCTAGTCTGACTACTAGGACTATTAGTTAGCAGGTGTTATTTAAAACCGCCAACTCCGGGTCATCTCCGACGAGCTCACCCGACCTGGGTTACCCGACTTAGACCCTTTCCGTTTTAGATTTAATGGTTGTTCGTGAATAAATCGAACTTTTCTCAAGTCAAACTTTTTGGCTGTGCTATTGCCGTCACATCATTGGAAAAATATATTAAAATTTACAACAATAGGTGCAAGCATGTGTACATCAGACCATCGAGAAAAATTCAAGGAACCTAGCGACCACTCGACTAGCTCATTTAATAGGCAACAGTTCAGAACTCTTGGCCGAAATATCTGGAGGTAATTTGTTTAGAGCAATTCGGTATTCAAATATATTTGGGAAAAGTACACATAAATACCCTATAGTTTATCTATTTCCAGAAACAGACCGTGTGGTTTTAAAGTTCCAAATTCAGTATTTGTGGTTATTTTTTGGGGACAATTTTGGTCCCGGGCAGCTTTTTAGCCTGACCGGCCACTTGTCATCGTCACGTCATCGCCACGACAGCAACACGTAAATTACAATTTGGCATGGCAAATTACAATTTTAGTCCCGCATTTGAATTAACATTATTTGTTGAGAATCTCTTTTTTAAAATTTTATTTTGCAATGCAACAGAACTGAAGAAAAAAGAACCGGAGGCTTAGGATCCTAATGGAGGTGGAGGGCGGACACCCGCCGCAGGCGAAGAAGGCCGGCCCAGGTCCAGCAGCCACGAGGAGCAAGAAACGGAGCTGCTGCGTGTGTGCCGGCGTCAACCTAGCGGTTATAATCTTGGTTATTATCGTGATCGCCATCCTCGCCGCCACCGTGTTCAAGCTCAAGCATCCCAAGGTAACCGTCGACCGCATCGCGCTCTAAGACCTCCACGTGTCCTTCGACGTACTCCGCCTCGCCGTTGGCCTCAACCTCACCCTCAACGTCGACTTCACCGTGAAAAACCCTAACAAGGTCGGGTTCAAGTACGGGAACGGCTCAACGGAGCTTTCGTACCAGGGGACGGCGGTCGGGGAGGCGCCGATCCGGGCAGGGGAGATCGGCGGGCTCGGAGGATGCTGTTAACGATAGAGGAGAGGCCCAATCGGGTGCTGTTGGTGGGGACGGTGATGGCGGTAGCCGGGGCCTTGAACGGCCGCTTCAGCTTCGTCACGAACCGGACCTGGACCCGCTTCTCCTCTCCGTCGACTTCCATGCCTACACCTTTTCTCGAGCTTGATTAATTAATAAAAATAATTGATTAATTGGGAAGAGGAAGAGAGGCGGTTTAAAAACTTGTTAGGGTTTAGTAATCGGAGAAGAAAAGGGGAAATTAGAAAAGGCCGCGGAACTTGTTAGGGTTAGGGATTAAAAAAAATAGATTTTCAATAAATAATGTTAATTCAAATGCGGGACTAAAATTGTAATTTGCCGTGCCAAATTATAATTTATGTGTTGGTGTCGTGGCGATGACGTGGCGATGACAAGTGGCCGGTCAGGCTAAAAAGCTGCCCGGGACCCAAATTGTCCCAAAAAAATAACCACAAGTACTAAATTTGGAACTTTAAAACCACACGGTCTGTTTTTGGAAATGGGTAAACCACAGGGTACTTATGTGTACTTTTCCCAATATATTTTTAAAAATCAATGAATTCAAAGTTAAGTCAAATTGGATCATAAAAATGAACCTAACGGATACCAATTGACTCATGCTATCAAGTCATTAATAACTCCAACCTCCAAAATAATGTCATCAAATAACTCTTAAAAATATTATAGTATATTAACAAGTTTTTGAATTTTAGTTATAAAATTGCAATAATACTAACAGTAACAAATTTTAACAGTATTTATAATCATATCAAATTTTTATCTAAATTAGCCGAACAAATAAATTCTCAAATTTCACCCAACTCATATACCCAATGATATATTTGACCAACAAAGCCATCTGATGCCATAACAGAGGCATAACCAAGTAAATGCCTTTTTTTTTGTCCAAGTCGACTCCATCAGGTTGCTGTTATTGTTAGCCTGGCCAAGAATGGTTCCCAGTCAATGGACATAGATCTATATTGTCCTCGATGGTACAAACCAATCGAGGTTGTTAATAATGAAACAATATCGTCACTTTTAAGTTTGTATAGTCTAAGAAAAGCATGTATTAGCAATCGTGCTGATACTTACATCCAAATCTAGATTGTCAACATCATCTCAATTTGGTATTTTTGTACTCTAATCCTAACTGATTTATCAGAATTTTCAATCGACTTTGTATCAGCAAAAGTTTTCTGTGTTCCAGCCCAGATATATCATTACAGTAATCAGTAAGGAACCACCATTTTCCAGGTACAGCCTAACCGAATTATCCGAATCTTCAATTGACTTTGAATACCTTCTACAAGTTGTTGCATCGTTAGAAAATTGAACACAAATTTTACTCAGCGAAACACGCCTTTGCATATATAACCACATTTACAATTGATGTCATTACGGTGCCATGAAATCAGGACACAAGCTTTACGCAAGCGAAAGAATCGGGAAAGGAAGACAGATTGATATCTTCGAGCTCTTTCACGGCGGCCATATCCATCCGCCGCAAGAAATTTGTCCTCCTCACATAACTAGAGGACACCCTAGTTGCACTTGCAACCAACTATGTGTTAGCAGATGCTCGTAGCAATAAACCTTGCTTCATTCCACCGCCGGCAGAAGTAGCAGCTGATGCATTAGAGCCCCCCAACAGCTGGTTCCTCCGAGTCAGCATCTTCCTCTCCATACACCATCAGCTTAAACTAAGAGTACCAATCTGATGATCTCCAACAGCTGTAGCAGATGGAGTAATACTCAGACTAGACAACGTCAAGCCAGCCAGCATCCTGATTTCTACTGCGTCTATGTTATTTACCAGGACCTCGATCGATCTCCAGTCAATAGTAATCGTGGAGGTGGAACAGCACATAAATTTTGGGTGACAAGAACCTGAAAGAATAGCAAGAATAGAGCTCCACCTAAAGAGAAGTAAACCAATTTTGATTCCAGATCAACACAGTTAGTTCCTGACGCTAATTCTCACTATATGACACTGACTAAAGTTTGAAAATCATAAGAAAATTGCGAGGTGCAGAAAAGATCACTGAAATAGGAAACTAACGTGAAGTAATAGATTTCTCCGAGGGAATATCCTATGGAACTTCAAAACCAAAACTAAGATGAAAAGATTTTGAGAAAAGGTTTGCTGTAGAGAGGACAGATGATGAAATTGGATACTGATTACCTAGAGGCCCCACACTCAAAAGCAATTGTATCCAGAGGATTTTCAGCCAAATGCTTTGCATCCTCGACTCTTTGAAGTGCTGGCAGAAAAGAATATGTGAAGAGCTCTTGTCCGTTGCAACAAAGGGAGCTTGCATCATTGGTAACAGAAAGAGAGGGGAATCACGGATAAAATAATCAGATGGCACCAGTACCGTCAGGGCTTTCAAAACCTCCAGAACCACGTCCTTGAGTAGAAAA
>SOPF01026616.1:0-24404 GCA_012979155.1 Hypericum perforatum | reverse complement strand
TGATCTTGAAAAAAGCTCAAACTTAGTGGGAATTAAAAGGATTCTTTTCGTTATTACATAATTAAAGGGGTTGCCAGAAATTAGGGCCAGCTAACCTTTGCCGAGAACGAGAAACTTCAGTGTTCGCCGCAAAATCGCCGGACGAAACCCTACCGCCGGCATCCTCCATCATGTTCACTTATTTGATTTTCTTCTTCTTTTTTAAAATTGTTTTCTCTAATTATTTTTATTTTTCCGATTTTTCTATTTTTTTTCTTTGGGTACGGTGCGTTTTGGCAGGAGCAGGTCGCGCAACGGTCAAACTTTCGCAAGGGCGTAAGAAGCGTCACTTTCCAATAAAAAATCTCGCAATTCTAAAAATGTGCCACTATGAGCAATCTAATCTAAGTTTTTTTTCTAGAAAGTGAATCTCATAAAATTGTATACATTGTTACTGTATTAAAAAATTATTTAACCAAACCAAATTATTGTTGACTCAAAATAAATTTACCAAATTGATGGATGAGTTCCAAAATTGTGGAAAACCATCATAGATAAATTCACAAAAGGGGTTGTGAACCAGCATTTTGAGTTCCAACTTTGAAAAAAAAGGACATGCAGAAGAATGCAAAGCAGACATTTAATACATTTGATTTAAAAAATATGGTCATACCATAATTTAATTGAACAGTTGATCAATTCAATCTAAAAATTCCTATCATAGTTGGACGGTGGTCAACCCGTGGTTTATAAAGAATCGTTTAAAAAAATATGATTCCGACTAATCATATTGTAACTCGAGGATCATAACGAATTGGTTCAATGCCAAAATTCAGCATTATGGTTGAACCAAAATAGAAAGTACATTAATACATGTGCCGGTGATGGGACAAAACAGTACAAATGTATCATCAGTTGGGGGTTCGTCCTCTGACACTTGCTTGACTTTTTAACATGTTAGGCTCCGACACAAACTCTACTGGGGAAGGAAAAATGGACAGTTGCTGCGTAATTACTGCACTCGACAGCATGCAAGTCGACATATGAGAGCAAACAAACAACCAGACACTAAAAAGTAATCTGCTCCTTTTACCTACGGGGAGTCTAGAATTAGTCCAAATAATAAATGCTTACAAATTTGCTCGTTAAATAGGACCCGAAAGTAATAGACTTTCTCAGACAACAAATTAACTGAACCCACCTTCCTGCCCTCCTTCCACTTCCAGCAGGGTGGTCTTCTTGTTTGGTTCGGAGCTCAGCTACTTTCTGGGTCCGTGTGATCACAATGAGCTGTAGTAGGGTTAAGTTTGGGGTCACCAGTAACGGCATTGTACCAACCATTGGAGGAGGAGGTGGTGGTTCCAATTCCAAGGTTTCTGGGAAAAGCTTCATGGGTAGGAGAAGAATATCAAGGGAGAAGAATGTCAACATCTATTGTTGTTCTGGTGATGGAAGGTTCCCTGCATTTCTTCCAAAGGAGGTGGAGAACATCAAGGACCCATTTGCCAGAGCTCTGGCCAAGAGGATTGAGAGGGTTCCTGTCCAGGTTTTTACCTCTCATTTTTAGTCTATCTGGTGATTATCTTCTGTTTTAGAAGAGCAATTTTCATTAATTGCACTTGTCCTGCTAAATAAATAGAAAATGTATGATTAACTGATGTTTTGAGGCCCATGTCCTAAGATGTAGGCCTATTATTGGTTGTTTAATCAAAGTTTGGTCCCCTTTCAGTAGTCTATTTTGTGGGTGGAACCCAGATTTGAGCTCTACATTGTTGAAACATAGAGCACATGAGACCTGTTGGGAGAGTTTGCCGCTTTCGAATGCCTTTACTCCCGCTCGAATTTAGGTTAGTCGACTCATTAGGTGTCGAGGTACCATGTGGTTTTGACCCAAAAAGACATTAGTATTGACAAGGTAGTTGATGAACTGACAACAAGAGCTGTTAACAATCTTTGTCCCGACTGCAGTGGCTTTTCTATGATATCCTAAAAGACAGAAAAAAAATGTTGGAAATGCCTTGGTTATTGAGCCCTTCATGTTGGTCTGCAGATTGAATCTGAGAAGAAGATAATAATGAGTAGTTGTGTTAAACCAAAGACACTGATCAACAAGGCCAGCCCGGTTGTCCTTCTACATTGCTTTGACAGGTTAGAAGATCTCTCATGAGCTCCCCAACTACAAGTCTGTAGTCTGATAGTTCCGAATGTCATGCATCTACGAGTAGATTTAAATCTCGGATACTTTGTAATTCATAAAATTTCTGGAGTGGGATTGATGCTCCTCTGGATTTTTTACAATGACAATGAGCTTAGTTTTGCTGAACTTTTATGACCCAGTTCTTGTTTGGAGTGGAGATGCACATATCCATTACTGGAGGAGGCTGGCTTAGATGTTTGGGCAGTTGATGTTCTTGGATGGGGCTTCTCCGACTTAGGTGAAATTTCCTGTGTAGTACTTTTCGTCCTTGCTTTTTCTTCGTCTTGCTGTTTTACATCATTTGATGCTTGATACTAATACACATGGTGTTCCCTGCTGCAGAAATCCGTCCATCGTGTGACGTAGCTTCAAAGCGTCGCCATCTCTATGAGGTACTAGTTAACTAGATTTGATCTCACTTCTGGGATGGCAAAAAATTTCCAAGTTGATGACATAACAGTCGTGTCTAAAGCATCGCTCAACCAGTTGGTGCAAGTTGACATGTAAAGAAAATATTGATGAATGTTTTATATTCCGGTGCATAGGTGCATCGTACTCAAACCATATATGCGTAACTTGGTAATCAATTTTTTCTTTGTTTGAATATTAGCTATGGAGGTCATACATCAAGAGGCCAATGATATTGGTTGGACCAAGCCTTGGTGCCTCTGTGGCTATTGATTTTACAATGAATTATCCAGAAGCTGTAAGTAGTATTTCTTCAGACCCCTTACTACATGCATTTATCACCCAGGGAGTGGTATTTTAGCTTTCTCACCTGGATCGACGGAATACGCAACTGAAACTTGGTCTATAGAAGTTGCAATGAGGCCCTTGCCTGCTCGCAAACTTGAGACGCCTTTCTACTTAGATTACAGAGCTAGAACTAGAGTTACATATCCTTCTCTTATTTGATTTTGTTAGTGGACGACTGGTTTTTGGATCACAACCACGATGAGACTTTTTGAACAATTACGAGCATGCCTGGTTGTCGATGGTTGAAATTTGTTCTTGATGCTGGTTCTTTTGGTCCGTGTTATTTATTCTAGTTCAACTCCTATATGATAATTGTGTAGCAACACTGGCTCTCACAGTTGTTAGCACATTATATATTTCCTTTTGACACTCTTCAGGTCGACAAGCTGGTGCTAATAAATCCGAGTGTTTATGCTGAAGGCACAGGAAATCTGGCAAGGTTACCTGAAATGTTAGCATATGCTGGGGTGAGTGCTAGATTTAACTTCTTCCGGGCATCTGTTTTCTTTTTATTTCTGTTGTTGGGAATCAAATGATGATAAACTATATTGAAACTTGTACCGGGCACGGTCCATGAACATTCAATATACAGCTGTGCCTTCTGATGTACATGATGTTTCTGACTTCCATTATGTACAGGTTAAATGAGTTATTTCATCTGTGAATTTTCTGCTCAGGTTACATTCTTAAAGAGCATCCCGCTACGCTTTTACGCTAATCTTTTGGCCTTCAACGACATCTCGCCGCTTACTGTATTGGATTGGACTAATGTGAGTCCCCTTTCCTTTCGCGACGAGATTGCTGAAAATTGTGAGCATAGCTGGAATCGAACATTTCTTCTTTGGTTTTAGGTGGGTCGTCTACATTGTTTGCTGCCGTGGTGGAAGTATGCAACAGTCAGCTTCATGTTCAGCGGGGGCTATAATGTCGTCTCCAAAATAAAGCAGGTATTTTGTATGCTTTGATATGGCTTCCATGCTTCGATATTAGCGTCTACCATATAGAGTTATTCGAGCTTAAGCTTGCTTCTTTCTGCTTTTACGAGATGGTGCTGTGTTCGTATGTGAACAGGTAAACCAGAAGACCCTTATTATCAGCAGCGAAAATGATAGGATCGTAAGCTACAAGCTAGCCGTGGTAAGTTCTAGCTTTCGCTCCAGAATACATATGCTCCGAGAAATATCATCGCCTTGTTCATCGAACGATTATAGCAACGATATACTGATTCATAATTGCTTCATCCTGAACTCTCGTGCTAAAATTTCAATGCAGAAGCTACACTCTGAACTACCAGACGCAATTATCCGCCGAGTACCGGATTCCGGGCATCTCCCTCACGTCGACATGCCTAATGTGGTGGCGAAGTTGATAGCTGACTTCACTCGGTCCGATGACCAACTACGAACTAGGATAAAGTTGCGGAATTTACTTCAGGGTCAGGAGCCAATCTTGCTTCCAACCAACGAATAATGCTTTCCAACAAGAATCAGGACGGGACCGGAGTCGAGCCCGTGTCGATTGGTTTCCAGATTTACGATCATTAGTTAATGCACCTTGAATGTTATAGCCCTGAGCAAAATGATATGGCATGTAGAGTCCTTAGTGTGTCTTCTTCACTTTGGCTCAAAGTCCTCAGGCCTCATCAATCAAGATTAATTAAAACTTATGTAGAACTTGCTTCTCAAGGTTTTAATTTCCTTCCACTATGTGTTTCTCCAACTTGCATCTATATTCGCCGAAAAATAGACTTAAACATAATGGTTGACCAAAATTAAACAAAGAATACAAGCATTCTAAATGCCAATTATTTGAAGTTTTTACATCGGGTTAGTATAAGTTGTAAGATACAACGTAAGCAATATACCTCGAGTAATTCGAACCACTCGATGAGCTGCCCCCATTTATTAGTAAGATCGGCTGTGCTCAGACTTTGTATTCAAAATTTGGTCTTGTTGCTACAATCCTGGCTCTCCACCTTCATGCTAGACAAACCAACAACAATATGGCAAGTAGAGGTAACAGCAACATGCTTCTTAATCCCAATAACTTTGACCCTCCCCGCGATCCGCGCAACCGTGTACATACTCATCTTACCGGCTACAATGTCGCTCATCAAGAGCGGCGCGAGCTTCGCAGACCCCATTGCATCGGCCTCAAGGACCAGCTTGGCAGGGATCGTCACGAACCCTCTGGACGGGATGTTCCCAGGAGACAGCTCGACGACCCCGACCTGCTCCCCCCTGTAACTAAGCAAGACCTGGCTTTTCCCGTACTTGAAGCTGACACGGTTCGGGTTGTGTACCGAGATCTGCAACGCCAATGTTAGGTTGATCTGGACGTTCATCATAGGGAATGTTACCTTCGGCGAGACGCCATCTACTGTGGCCGAGAGGAGCTCCGTCGTGGGATTCTTGGCCTTGAACAAGGTCAGTGCAAGTGTTAGGATGATCAGGAAGAGGAGTATAGTCAGGAGAGTGCAGACTTTGCATGCTTTGCTACGACAGCAGCTGCAGTTTGGTTGTCTCTTGTGGGGTTGTTGGAATGGTTTCTCGTCATTGGTTTGTTTCATGTCGATAGCTTTCATTAGTTTCCGTAGGCCTGTGAAATTTGTGGGTTGGTGTGGTATATTGTATCAAACCTATGTTTCTCGGGGATGATATTATATAGGCATGCTGGGAAAAGGTTGGTGTGGAGGATGAAACAAACGAGGTTGGTGTCACTGTAACTTTAAAATTTAGTAGAGATATTTTCAGACAATTATTTCGTCTTTCTGAGATTACCGCTACTACAAGGGGTCTAGCGAAATAATATCGTTAAAATATTGAGAAGTTGTTCCACCGTAATTGAAGTTCAAGGCATTTACGATTTTAACCTGATCAGAAAAATACTATTAGAAAAATATAACAAAAATTGATGATGTCTTTGAGTGATGAGAAGAGAATGATTTTATTTAATAAAATAAAAATCTTGATCCACCTTTTACAGAATTATTTGAGTTTTTTCATCGCCAAAGAAAACTAACATTCAAAATGGTGGCCATGAAAAAGGGTTGCTTCCGGACTATTTAAATGAAGAAGTGCAAGTTTGCTCGACGAGGCTGGTAGGGGTGGACAAAAGACCTGATCCGCCCGATCCGATCCGGACCCAAAAAACCCGGACCATAAAATCCGAAAAAACTGAAAAAAAACTTTTAGACAAAAAAATTAAAAATTTCAATTTTCTTCTATCCGAAAAACACTAAGGACAAAGAATCCAACCAAGAAAATCATAATCAACAAAAAAATGCAGTAAACAACTTAGCCTCCAAACAAATTAAATTCAATCCCCCGACATTGCTTCTTCATCTCCATTGACGTCCCCTAAATATCCCTAGAATTAGATGTACATATCTAAATTATTACCAAGAAACTAAAGAACCCTAATGTGTCCTAAATAGTAAATATTGCTAATGGAATGAGCTACGTAAAAAGCCCAGAAATAATATGTATATATTTCTGGGTCGGGTCCGGGTCCAACGGATTTGTGGGCTCGGACCCGAGAACCATATTTCTAAAAAAATCAGATCCAATCCGAACCATTTTTTTCGGTTCCAGTTCGGATCGGATTTTTTGATTCGGTTCAGTTCGGATTTACGGGTTCGGATTTTTTGCTCACCCCTAAAAGCCGGTGCTTGCCGAGTTTGGTCGTCTCGCAGACCTGACGCATGATGTATTAATATCACAGATTAATCCAAATTCGAATTCGACAAAGTTAAGTATATATTCGATGTCACGTCACATGCCCACGTGCTTCTGCTTGATTCGTGCTCAAACCACATCGTACTGCTGCGTCAAGACCACTTTTAATTTTTGGTGAAGATTTTCAAAGATTAGCCATCCTAAAATTACTCCAAATCATTTAAGCGGATCTCGAAAATAGGATAGTGATATTTATGTGTGTGCTTCCTTTGACGTGATGATTTTTTTTTAAGTCATGGTACATGCATGTGCAGCAAAACTTGAAAATGGTACTGGCTATATGTGACTCTGACTCTCACGAATTTAATGGTTCTACATGTGCCGATGGTTTTTTTTTTTTATAAGTGGATTGGTTGGTATTAACAAACATGAAGTATTTACAGATTTAAGGCTTTACATGGGGGACCCCGATGGCTCTATTTTTCACCTGTAATATATAAAATAAAAAAGGAATTTCTAAGTCTTTGGAGGTTTGTTCATATTAACACATTTGTTAATTATAAGTATAATGATTTTTCTCTTGATGAAAAATATATATATATGTTTTTAAGGTAAGTTAAATTTGAAAATTTTAATATGATATCCAAGTGTATTGATTTTGTTTTAGTTATTATCCTCATACAATATAGTACGGTAATAAATTAAAATCAAAGTTTCATAAAAATTTTAGCCCAATAATTTTATTTGAGAAAGTACATTAAAATTATCACATTATTAGTTATTAAACAAAGTGTGAAAATAACTAAAATAATCTATTTATTAAGCCCGAAGATTCCAAAAAAATAAAATAAGGTGAAGTATAGATCTCAAAGCTACTATGAGGAAGTTTCTTCTTCATGAGAACTGTAACTTGTTTTCCAAGAATTACTTGCGAAAAATGTCATAAATAGCGGGGTGAAAATATGCACAGAATATATTTTTACTGGAACAAAAATCCGACTTATAAAAGTGATATAGTAGTGAATATAACATCATCTTAATTATTTTTATTTTGGTTAGATCTTTATAGCATTATTTCGCAACCCATGTTGGAAAAAATTAGGCCTTACTCCAATATCCTCATTTTTTGATATTTTAATGACCTGCAAGTCACCTTAGATTATGCCGGTGTCATTTAAGTGCGAATGTCGAGTCACCTTGTTTAATGCATCTTTCGGCAAGACGTAGACATGAAATCGAATCAAATATCAAAATACTTAAATGAATCTTTACTATAAGATCTGGCCGAATGAATCCAATTTTTCACGCGAACAGGAAGAATCAATTGTCCATAAGACCTCATAGCTTCCCTTAAAACAAGATCTCATGAACCAACCCGGAAGCCCATTTGATAATTTATAAAAAATTACAATAACTAGTCTTGAAGAAATCGATAAATAGAATAAATCACACATGAGCCTCGTGAAAAAGGCAATCAAAGAGGAAGTCAAATGGTCGGGCAATGGGCACAATTGCGAAGTAAACAGATCTGCAATGGTTGCGAGATACTAATAGTCAAACGTAGGGACGCTGATAGACACGAGAACGCGTGATAATTAATGCAACGTCGATAAACTACTCGATTAACAAATTGTTCTAATTTAAACAAAAATGAAAATTTGAATACTGAAAAATATCATATTCATAGTGTTAAATTTATGTGAATATATTTATTGTTTTTGATTTTATTCTGTTCAATTCGAATTAAATTAATCCGTCGAATATCTAGATATCAATTGAGAACTACCAAAAATATTAATGCAGCAGCTACGCTAGCTTGTTAGATCTCCATAGCCGTAAGAGCTGCATTTAACTAAGCCGGTGCCCGGTTTCCGCCGGCGCCCCCCTCGATTCATAGGCCAAACTTTTGTGTTTGGGGCTGTCGTGTCGATTCAAGTGTAAAAAGGTCCAACTATGTCAACCTGTACAAAGTACGATAGGGTAAAATAAGGCACAAGAATCACATCTTACCATAACTCAGTACTCTGAATTTACGGTGTAATAATAAGATTTGATCCACGCGTATATGTATTTATACTATTCCTAGTGCGTGAATTCCATGGTAGATTGATCAAATTACTTGAGTCAACTGGCTCCTCGAGATCAAAGTATTTTTGAAAAATTAATCCGACATTGATATAATCTATATTGTTAATTCCATATGTCCACTAATATTGATCATGAGACAAGTGACTAAAGGAAAAAAAAAAATTTGCTCTTGACCCTTGGAACCTTACTCTCGTTCCTTTGCTGTTTTTTGGGTTTGTAAGGAAAATTTTCTCTTGCATGTGAAGGGATGTAATCATCCGTAGAATGACCACATAGCATGGCATGTGGCAATTTCACATATGATGTGTCATTCCCATGATCAACATGGATTAAATACTCACATGCAAATGACCAAATGATAAAACAAGTGGCTAGTCCACATTTGATTGGCATTCTCGTGATCCACATGAGTGAACAACTATCAATAGTATATTCAGAGACAGAATTAGAAAATTTAACGAGTGTGATCAATTTTTAATTTTTTTAATTTAATTTTATATTTTATTTTGATTAATTTTTTTGGCGTCAATTTCTAATTTTAATAGGATATACATTAAAAATACAACAAATTATTAAACAATTTTTTTTAAGTGAGGACAATTTTTCCTACCATTATCAATGTAGCTCTGCCACTGAATATAGTATTTTGTAATTTACAAGTTGTTCCACCACAAATATAGAAAGAAACCATCCAAAAATAGTTGGTTTTTACCTATTAAAAGAGATCAAACACTAAATTATTTTTCAGTGTATTCTAGGAACGTATCAGCACATAATTTTCAATTTAAGCAATTAAACGATATTTTACTCAAATTTCCAACACACCGACAGCACCAATGGTTGGGGGAAACAGAAAATACAAGAAAAGGAGTTGCGAGATGCGTTCCTTTCAATAATATATCATAGGCGTGGAATTGTTGCGGCCGCTTTGTTATATCGCAATGGGTATAACTATATAGTGTATACCAATAACAATTTGGTTATTTGTCTTTTCAAAAGATACATATTGAACATTATTACATATAACAGATCCTATTTTTTCTTGAAATTGTACACGCAAAATAAATATCCTTGTATGATCGACTTCTTCGTCCATGTGCAGTTATTCTTTTCACTAAAAGAAGAAGCATGCAAGACCAAGATTTTTGGACAGATCATTCCTCTTAATTTAAACACATTTGATTTCTAAATTTAACAATTCAATACACCAGTACTAATATAATCACTATCTGACAGTCCCATTGTTCCGCACTGGAATCAATGTAATAGAATAAATATAACCGAAAGAACCATACAAATTACAATCTCCAGGCATAAAAAAGTAATAGCATAAATGCTATAGAATAAATCCTTTGCGAATAGGCCAATACGAGATTCCATTGCAGGGCGCCCTTTTTTTATAATAAAAGAGGCATCTGTTTCTTTTCGAGAAATAGAATAAAGAGCCCTCTCATTTTATTCTGTTGACAACATTTAAAATCTGTATACACATAAAACTTCATACTAGAACATCTAAAATCACCTAAAAATAATCTTCAATTTAACTCTTTTGAATAACAAAAATAGCATAAAAAACTGACCATAATATAGAGCCCAACAACAGTAGATCTCGTAATTAAAAATCAACCACAAAACCATGAAAAGAGCACCGGAGAAAGACAATTTGTTCACGTACGAGGCCGGAAATAACACACTACAAACGAGCTGCTCTAACAATAAGAAGAAAAAAAAAACCATTTAATCTAAAAAATGCTCTACAATAGAGAGAAAATATTTATGTAGCTATCCATATCCTAATTCAAACCAACCAATATCACAAACAGCAACACAGCCCAACCCAAAAAAATATTGGGACCATAATTTGAACCGAAACTAATTAAACCGAATAAGTCGAAACGACATATTCGGTTCGAGTTTCGGTCAGTTTGCGGTCCCTACAACTTAGTCTTGTACGAACACTTCTGGTCGCCAACCGTCTGATTCGAAACAAAAACCGTGAAATCGCACGTCGTGGCAGAGGACACGTGGATCTTTATAAACCCCAAAATCTTCACCTTCCCACTCAGCTTCGTAAACGTACTAAACGGCAACGTGCCGGCGATTACGTCGGAGTAAAGCTTCGACTGAGAAAGAAGCCGGTCGGCCATGATCGTGAGGGTAATATTGATCGCCTCCTTCCCGTCGGACCCGATCTCCCCGGCCGGAATAGGCGCCTCCCCGACCACCGTCCCACGGTACCCCAGCTCCGTGGAGCCGTTCTTGTACTTGAACCCGACCTTGTTTGGATTGTTCACGGTGACATCGACGTCGAGGGTGAGGTTGAGGCGAACGGCGAGGCGAGCGATGTCGAGGGACACGTGGAGGTTCTGGAGCCCGATGTGGTCGACGGTTGTCTTGGGGTGCTTTGGCTTGTAGACGGTTACGGCGAGGATGGCGATCACGATAATTACAAGGATTATAACCGCTACGGTTACGCCGGCGCACACGCAGCAGCTCCGCTTCTTGCCCTTCTTCGTCGGCGGCGGGTAACTTCCCTCCACCTCCATTCCGATCTCGAACCTCCGGTTCTTGTGTTTCAGTTCCGCTGCTTTCACGAGGACAGAGAACAAACGGTTTAGAACCGTTTTTTCCGATATTCACTAGACCAATTCAACCGACTTAATAGGACCGCAAGTAAAATAAGCTTATAAAATTTAACGTAATTGTACTCTTTTTGAATTAATCTTAGGTACTTGATAGTTATCTATAATTAATAAAAGTTCTAAAATAGTTCTAAGTTGGGAAATATTAGTACCTGAGCCAACAAAATGGTGTGTTTTGGTCCCGGCGAGGGGAGAAGGGGTTTGGGTTTGGAAAGAATTGGATGCTTGGGTATTTATTTGGCGATCTACTTGTATTTAAACTTTCAATATCTTGTTGTAATAATTACCTTCAGGAAAAAATATATCGTCGTATGTGATAAATGTTGTTGGGGGATACCGGTTGGCCCTTTAGTTATTATTACCTTCCAGCGTGGGTCCAAATTTCGGGTGGAAATGGGAAATTGATGACCCCGTGGATTGGGACACAAGTACAATCAATCTGCCCGATCCACTTCAGTATTGGAATCCAACTCATCTTTTTATTCATGCCATTAAGTATTTAGATCAATCACTTAAAAGATATATTCTATCTTAATTAAATTTTGAATTCGAATCTTTATAAATGAAATAATATTAAATATTTATCTAGAGATTTTTGTTACATTTCCTTTGCATTAATTTTATTACATTGCAATCAATGATTTGTTATGGTTGATAGCAGGGGTGGAACCAGAAAAACTTGTGAGTGAGGACAATATAAAGAATATTTAATTTTTTTTAAGGTTTGGTTTAATTTGTAGGTAGATTAATTTTTTAATGGAGTGTTTCTAATTTTAATGAGGACATATATACAAAAATATATATAATTATCAAAGAAAAAAATTAAGTAGAGACAATTGCCCCTACTTATATCTACATGCCTCCGCCACTGATTGATAAACTTTCAATATTTGCAAATAAGGTTTAGAGTTTGTTTTTTTTTAAATGAATTGAATATTGTTGGAACTTGGGAGGTCTGTTATTTTGATAAGGTTTAAAAATTTTGGAGTTCAAAAATACAAAAAAAATAATAATCACATAGAGGATCCTCTCCATGTATAAAACATGACTCGTGAGCAAGTTTTTTAAAAATGTGGTCTGACTAGTCGGACCATGAATCGAGCATAAATCTGGATCGTTTTTGGGGTAAAATAGTGTCCAGTTTGACCAGACAAAAACTTGTCAAACCAGACAATTTGCATGGAAAATCTTGTCAGACCGGGTGGTTCGACCATAAATTTGTTATATTTTATATTTTTTGTTATTGTTAGTTTTTATTTACCTATATATCCAAATATATTTAAAAATTATATTAAAATAAGAAAGGAAAACAGAACTGATCAGATCAGTGAGGATCGACTGACCCAAAGGTCGGACCCAATTTTGACTCAACTTCCAGATCGTTTCTAAGAAAACTGCTCGTGAGCACCGCAGGCTTGGGATAAAATCTGGTGTGGGTCAGTCATATGGTCAACTTTAACAATATTATACTACGTGACTGATTATAGAATGTCGGTAATCAAACCGCGTGAAGAGTGCCTGGTGTTTTATTTATGGACATTCTTCTAGTTAAATCCACCTCTCCTTTTTTTCCAAAAAATAAAGTTTCTAGAGATATTCACATGCAAACGCGCTGCTTCCGAGGGCGACGTACTGGGTCCGGTGGTCGAAATGTCACTAAAATTAGTCAGGTTTTCGTATTACTCTGGTATACATCGTTTTCCCAAGGTCTACGGCGGAAGTTGGCGTAATAACTCCTGAAGGTTTTTGTGCAATTATATATCATAATCATATTGTCAACCAATTCATAGTTCAACGACAAGAAGATATGTGAATATATAGAATATCAATGGTTCAGAATTTGGCTCTATCATAGTGTTAAAAAAAAATTACTTATAAAAAAATTAATAATCATATAATCTAAACTTTAAATTAATTAATAAAAAAATTCATTAAATCTAATACATTATTTGTTGAAGCGTGAATTACCCAATATCACAACCGCAGTATGTCGTAGTCGAGAATAATTTTCACAAATTTAATTTGCCTCGGAATAGAATTGAGAGAACTATCGGAACTAAAGTTCTAACTTCTTGTCCCCATTGTATTTATGTGGAAAATCATCTTCTTGTCTTTTTAGTTCCCAGTTTTTAATTTTTATAGGCATGAATTTTCATCCTACCCTAAGATGGTCTTACAAGTGGCAATGCCACATCACCATCCTACAAAGGATGTGATACCATGTGGCAAGGCTAGATTAGTAGTCTATCCACATGGCTTGTTGCCAACAAAGCTAAAAAGACGTACTTGGCAAATTGTGGCAAAGCTACAGGTCATACCAATCCCATTTGACCTCCACTTGTTCATGATCAAAATGGGCGTCAATTCTAACACTTCCGATCAAAATGGGTACAGATCGATGACTATTGGGTTTTGAACAAATTAGAAAATTACGGATCCAGTTTCAGTTTTCATCTATACGGCTTGTGGAAAATTAGTCAATGTATTTAAAGGATTACGGTATATATCAAAGTTGATTGTGCTCTACCAATCAACAATCACAGGTTACTTTAGTTTAATTAAAATATATCGAATTAAAATTTAACTATCATAACAATATTAAATTTTTTTAAAAAAATTTTACCCTATTTTATACTAGCATCAGACTTGAACGGCAGAGCAAGCGAAGCCTAAACAAAGAGAGCTCGACTACCGAGTAGGCACCAGTTTTTAATCCAACCTCAAAAGTCAAGCAATGTACATTACTTTTAAAACAATCAATACAACGTGTTCTCCAATTATTGTCCACGAATAATTCCTAAATCAGCCGTTAATAGGACTGTCTCCTTTTTCTTTAGGGTCCGCGGATGGCGTGAGCTTTTAGGAAATGATAATGCATATTTGTTTAATGCTTTATTCCCTTTGGCGTGTATCACAAACATGGAATTAGCCTTTTATATATAAATAAACTTGGAATTAGCTTACTCAGTTGTAAATGTTCAAGATTATGATTTGATACACACGCAGGATCACAAAAGATAGCAAAACACTATCTAATCTACCCTTAGAAAACAAACTTGAAGCGAAAATAACCACATCTACCTGCTAAACGCACAAAAAAGCACCGGGGAAGGCAACGATATTTTGTAGCAGACAACCAAAAAACAAGTAGATTGCGGAACTACTGTCTTTCTTTAAAATTAGACAGCAGTATTATTTCGAAACTGAAATGCAGTTTTCGTATTTCTGGTTTGCAACTGTGTTCTAAGACTGCGCTTGCATAGCCTGGTTATGTTATTAATATTTATTGAACTGACACAATTGAACGAAGAATGAATATGTATTAGCCGAGTGACCATTTGGTCCAGTGGCATTTGGGTGGGGCGGAGTAGGGTGAAGTCCAGGGTTCTACTCCTGGCATAAACATTTCTGACGTAATAGAATAGTATTTAGAATAGGATCTCAAAGAAAAAAAAAAGAATGAATATGTATTATTATAAAATGAATATATTTAATTTAAATTGTGACAAATCCTAAATGATGATTTTGCCGGTCATATTCTGAAGTCATTTGTATCTCTTTGGTACATAGTACATACCCGAACTTAGAACGCAATTTAACTTTCCCATCAAAATGGAAGTTACGCAGAGGAAGAATAGTGTACTTGCCCTGGACATGTCTTGGTCGGTTTAAACTTTGAAGAACACCGGAAACAATTGGGCCATAAAAGGTCATGGGCCCCGAAATAAACAAAAGCCCAATAAATGAAACGACGACGTGTTCAAAAAGATTCGCCGTTTTGAATGCCAAGATACACAAGTCCATTTCGGCTCGGATTCAAACACCTTCAGGGACCGGAGACGAGGCACCAGCTTTTCCGCCGTGGAATCTCCGATCCGCTTTCGTAACTTGGACATCTCGTCACCAAGCTCCGCTTCTAATGACTCGATAGTTTCCGATTCCGTTTCTTCCACATTCTAAGGTTGCCGGAGATCAGCTGCGCCTCATTGTTCGCGTGGGGGACCAAAATTGGCCGCTGGTGTTCTCGTCCACGAGCTCCTAGATGTACGCTGCCGCGACTCTGTCTCTCCTCCACGAGTCCCGCAGGTACATACTGACGATCAACAATCCAGAGAAGAAAGAACTTGTCACTGACCCCTCAAACTGGAAAATCTTGTTTTTGCAACTTTTCTTAAGATTTGAAATCAGGACATATTTTAAAGATTTTTAATTTGATAATTGAATTGTTTACTAATTAGATTAACTCGTTATTTAAACACACTTCCTTTTATGTGGCATGCCAAACGTAACAGCACGTGAATTCTTTTTTTCTTTTTAATTAAAGAACACGTGAACTCTTATTGTCCTAATGCGAGGGTTAAGTACTACACATATTTATTTATTAAATCCACTAAATTAGACAAAAGATGATAAACCCGAAACCGTTGAAAGATCAAATATGATCTTCGTATAGCGAGATTTAAATAGTTCTATTTCTACAAGGAAAAAACTAAAAAGACGGCGATAGAAAGGATTGTTATTACACTGAAAAAGAGGTCAACGATGGAAATGGGATTCTCGAGAAACCACTTTCCAAAATCCCAAAAGCCACACTCTTTTTCGCAAAAGTTGCAAATCACCAGAAAGTCCCCCACTTTCTACACTTCCATCAACCTATACCTCTCTCTTGAAATGGCAGCAATTACAATTATTTAACTGCACATAAGAATATCACTAAAATCCGCAAAATCAGAAATGGGATCGGTCTCACTAATGGGCCGGTCCCCGTTTGGGATCATCGTCATCCCAAGCACCCAAAACGGGAAAGCTTCGAGCTTTTGCCTTCGGAATCGGAAAAGGTTGGTTCTTTATGACATTTTCACGCTTTTAGGAAGACAAGAGAATGTGTATGGATTTGAACTGAACTGGGTTGTCTCGCAGGAATTTCTTGTCCAATAATGGTAGCTGGTTTCGGACCAATAAGTCATGTGCTGTCGTTTTCTCTAGCACGGTAAGCAAATTTCGTTTCTTCATTGTTTCCCTGTGAAGTGTGGTCCTCCATTGCTCCGAGGTAGTTCGAGTTTGGGATTGAACTAAGGGAGCAGTTGGCATTATTATAAAGTAGAGTATTTTTGGTGTAAATCTCCCGTTTCGGACCCTATATTAGGGGTGGCTCTCCCAGTGATATTTTTTTGCATTTGTGAGACTTGAACAGATCTTATTAAGTAACTTCAAGTCCTTACCTCTGAACGAGTAGAGCTTAGGAGGTCTATAATCGCAAACTTCTTTTAATTCATTAGAATGCCGGTGGCGAAGTGCTTTTGATCGAGAAGAATTTGGATTGTGCGATTTGAATTGATGTGAAGAGACTCTTTGTCTATGAGCATGGCAATTAAAGAATTGTTCCAGTTCATTGTGGAGTAAATAGGTGAATAATCATGACGTTGGTCATGGTAGTGAATTTTTTTATCGTTCAAGATTGTAGGAGCAAATGTGACAGGGAAATATGCTGATTGATTGGTTATTTTATGAATTTCAGGAAGATGGTCGTCATTGCATCGATGATAAGGATGACAGTTCATCTGGTAGAACTGAAGTTTCAGAGACCGGAGAAGATGAGTTGGCAGAGGCTAGGAGAGCTCTGTCAGATGCCAAATCTAGACAGGGATTGGTTGAGAGAGAAAGAGACAGGTTACTTGAAGAGTTGGCGTGGTCAGAGGCTAAAAAGCAGGATTACATGACTGCCATATTGCAGGACAAGGAACTGGCCGTTGCAGAACTTGACACTACCAAGTCACTACTCCATCAGAAGTTGCAGGAGACGGTGGAAGAGAAGTTTACCTTGGAATCGGAGCTGGTCCTTGCTAAACAAGATGCCATCGAACTGGCAGTGCAAGTAGAGAAGTTAGCTGAAAGTGCTTTTGAGCAAGCTACATCCCACATCTTAACTGATGCTCAGCTGAGGATTTCGGCTGCCGAAACTTCCGCCGCCGAAATCTCTCTTCAGATTGAAGAAAAGATCAGGAATGCGACGGAAGGGTCCATCATGTCTGTTGTTGAACAGTCGAAAGATGCCATAGAGAAGGCTCTGGAAGTGGCTGGAAAAGCTGGTGAGAATGCTACAAAAGCTGTGATATCCTTTTCCAGTGGCACTAATGAAGTTGATGGCATTTCATCAATTCTATCAGAGAATATTCAGTTACAATGTGTTGTAGACAGTCAACAGTCTCAACTACTAATTGCTAGATCTGAGGTTGATAAGTTGAAATTGGAGTTGGAGCAGGTTTGGGCCCAAGTAAAAGCCTCTGAACAGCGAGCTAGCACTGCAGAGAAAGCATTGCTCGAGTTTCAGGAGTCCAACAGAGAAAAAACTTTAAAACAGGAAGAGGAAATTAAATCTTTGTTGAAGAAGATGAAAAAAGATGCTGCAGAGAGTAGGAGGAATGATTCCGAGGCCTTAAAGGCTGAATTGGAAATCATCAAATCTACTATTGAAGCTGCCAAGGAAACAGCAACTGCGAGAGAGAATGCTTACCTGAAGAGATGTGAAGCATTGTATAGATCTTTAAGGGCCTCCGAAACAGCTTCAAAGATGTGGAGACAGAGAGCAGAGATGGCAGAGTCAATATTGGTTCGGGAGGTAGAGGTTGAGGATGCCATCTTTGTACCTAATGGTGGGCGTATCGACCTTTTGACAGATAATGATTCGCAGAAGTGGAAGCTACTGAGTGACGGTCCACGTAGAGAAATTCCTCAATGGATGGCAAGGAGGATTGGTGCCATACGTGCCAAGTTTCCTCCCAGGAAAGTTGATGTATCAGATGAATTAATTTCAATGTATCATTCTTTGGACTTGCCAAGACCTGACGAAGTATGGTCAATAGCCGAAGAAAAATTGAAGGAAGGGGACGCACTTGTTGACCATGTGATTGAAAAAGATTTGATAGAAAAGAAGCGAAAAGCTTTGGAAAGAGCTCTTACACGTAAAACTATTCAATGGCAAAGGACCCCAGAGCTCAAAAAATTAGGTCAGTTTGCTTTCATTCTGAAGTCTGTGGTGGTCTGAATAAGAAGATCATTTAAATCCAGAATGATGTTGGTTTGTCTGACATTAATATTGATTTCAACAGAACCAGGAACTGGAACGGGGCGCGAGATTGTGGTGAGTATTCTGACCGGAGAGTCTGCTGATAAAGAGTTTCATCTGTTTTCAAGCTTTTTATTGTTCTCCGAATAGAACCATTCCAATAGTTCTGTAGACACAACTCTGCTAGTTCTTTCTTCTATTATCATTTGCTCGTGTTTATAGGGCGATGAGTACATATTGCAAAGTAGCAGGAAGATAGAGCACATGACCAGTGATAACTGACGTCTCTTGGTCTCGGAAGATAATACTGATCTGTTGGTTTTGTTGGAGAGAATACCACATTGGAAAGAACAAGTGGGTTGGGCAAGTTTATAAGCGTGGATGATCCACCTACCCATTGCCTTAAGGTTTTGGGTTGGATATGGAGATTCTAACAGGTTTACCCTTGCTTAGTTTGTACTAGCCTTGACTGTTCACTTGTACATATTACACTAATAAATATGTCTTGAAGTTTCAAGGGTTCAATTGGGAAAGCTGCAGAAAGAGGTGGTACCAGGATTTAGCTCCTAAAGCTGCTGATTTATCACGATCTGGGATAACATCTGTGTGGTTACCTCCGCCCACAGAATCTGTCGCACCTCAAGGTTCATTTAATTGTTAATCATTCCTTGTCTTCAATTGCTTGTTGGATGCATTGCCCTTGAGGAAATCCTCTGCTAGGGTCATCGTAATGTCATTGGTGATGCTTGCAAGCATACGATGAACGGTGTTCAAGGTCTGTACAGGACAGATTATTTGCAACATCTAACTTGAACATCGGTACTTGACTGCATTCAGGTTATATGCCTTCTGATCTATACAACTTGAACTCAGCTTATGGTACTGCAGAAGAGCTAAAGTATTGCATAAAAGAGATGCATTCACAGGATCTTCTGGTACATTTTCTTTCTTGATTTACATGACTAACATGATGGTACATTAGCAGCCTATTGCTTTTGTTCAATTGTTTTCTTAACAAACTTGTAGGATGAAAATAAGCGCATCTTAGTTCCTTCATATTTACATGCATTAACTTTTTTCTTCCAAAAAAGGAACTCTTGCCCATGTAAAGCAATATAGTCAAGTTCAGTGGCTTTTCGGTAATCCATCAGAACTGAGATGGAGAAAAGCCTTCTCTTTTCGAAGAGATTTTTTCGAGGAAGAGATTGTGTTGCGAAGTTTGGTTGCTTATCTCTCTCTCTCACTTTAAAGAAAAGTTGCATATGTTTTTTTTAATTCTTTCTAGCCACTTCTTCATCTTCTCGTACTTTTTTTTCTTTGTTGTGCCATTTAGAAACTATGTTGGCCAAATCTCATTCCTTCCTATGGAAATTACTGGTCGTTTTTCACTTTTATACTCGCTTGTTAGTTTCTTAAGGATTTGTTGACAAAAAGTTTCCTTTGTACACAGGCGTTAGGAGATGTTGTGCTAAATCATCGATGCGCTCATAAGCAGGCAAGTATTGTGTTATTTATATGGGATAGATGATACTTCTAACCTCTGAAATTCAGATAGACCTGAACTTGATCCTTATTTCCTTTAAAATACTTAATTCTTTTTTATCTCAGAGTCCAAATGGCATTTGGAACATTTTTGGTGGAAAGCTGGCATGGGGTCCTGAAGCAATTGTTTGTGATGATCCAAATTTTCAAGGCCGAGGAAATCCTTCAAGTGGTATAAATCCAACTATTTTCTTCTTCCTTTTTTAGGCTTGATTGTTATTGCAAGTTCCTACTTTTCAGCACAATGCTAATCTGGTCGTAGGATGAACGACATCTATGTTCAACAAATTCTTACTGATATTAACCAAATGAGATTGAAATAATCCCCCCGTGTCAAGGATTGACAAACAAGAGTTTGAACAACTTTTTATTGCTCGATTTTATGCATGTAGGTGATATCTTTCACGCGGCTCCAAATGTTGATCATTCACAGGACTTTGTGCGAAGAGACATAAAGGAGTGGCTAAATTGGCTAAGAAATAGTATAGGCTTTGATGGATGGCGCCTTGATTTTGTGAGGTGACTGTAATTTGGCAACTTTCATCTGCCTCAAACTTGAAAGTTATATTGTTATTACCTAGTGGCATGACTATTTCATGTTATGTGCAGAGGCTTCTCTGGTACATACGTCAAAGAATATATCGAGGCTTCAAATCCTGCATTTGCAATAGGAGAATATTGGGATAGCTTGGCTTATGAACAGGGAAGCTTGTGTTACAATCAAGGTAGTTTCATAGAAGTTCCAGTTTTGCAACTTATCGAGCTTAACTTAAGCTGGCCGATAGGTTCCGTAGTTGTTAACCTCCATCGCCCTTGTTTTCTCAAATGCATAGATGCTCATCGGCAAAGGATAGTCAATTGGATCAACGCCACAGGAGGCACTTCCTCAGCCTTCGATGTTACAACCAAGGTACTCTTGATGTGATTTGGCTCTAGTGTTATCTTATGCATAGAATGGCTCAACAGCAACTAGTGCACCTTTAATATGCTGTTTCAACTTCGTAATTTCTCAGGGGATACTCCACTCTGCTCTCCATAGCCAATACTGGAGGTTAATAGATCCCCAGGGAAAACCGACGGGGGTGATGGGATGGTGGCCTTCACGTGCTGTTACGTTCTTGGAGAATCACGACACAGGATCAACGCAGGTCCTCATGTCATTCCAAACTGTCAAAAAAATAACCTCATTTACTTCGCTAATGTTTCTTGCACCTTCGGTTTTGACGCTCGGGTTCTTTGTTCTTTTTATAGCAGCGTACACCGTCCAAAAGGCGAGAGCTAACCTAATAAATATATCTCATTTCTTCAGGGTCATTGGCCATTTCCCCGGGATAAGCTGGCACAGGGATATGCATATATCTTGACCCATCCCGGGACGGTTAGTGCTTCCTACTACTTGCTTTTCCAATACTTACAAGCTCTTAAAACTTTCCTGTACTTCTAAATTGGAAAGCTAACTAGAGATGTTTCTGGTTTGTGGAAATTTCCAGCCGGTGGTGTTTTACGACCATTTCTACGACTTTGGCATCCGAGATGTCATAACCGAGTTGATCGAAGCTCGACGACGGGCTGGTATACATTGCCGGAGCACTGTCACGATCTACCACGCCAACACCGAAGGCTACGTCGCTCAGATAGGAGATACACTGGTAATGAAGCTCGGGCACTTGGACTGGAACCCCTCGAAGCAGAACAATCTAGATGGAAGCTGGCAGAAGTTTGTTGATAAAGGATCAGATTATCAGCTCTGGCTCAGACAGTAGACATACTTCATCAGTAAAGTCAGAAAACCTCTCTTTGTCATAACTGGAAACTCTATAAATAAATAATAAATAAATAAATATATATATATATTATACTCAATTGTAATATCTCAGACATGACTGAATGTTTACGGTTAAACTCTTCACGGCAAACTCATGGCTTCTGCTGGTGTAACATTTTATTACGGTTAGAATATGATAATTGGTAATTGGCAATTGGTTTAACATTTTACTCATGGCAATTGGTAGTCAATTTTTTGTATTTGTAAATAAGTCCACCATTCTTGCATTTAATAATATGATAATCTCAATAATTATTAACTGTTTCTATGTTGTGCCTTAACCAGATATACCCATTATAAATATTTGTTATAACTTAAAGAGAAAAAAAAAACAATACTCAGTTTGAGCATAATTAGGCACATTACAATTGCGTGGATTGAATTCTGAGAATGAAACATAGATTACAAATTATAAAATCGGACGGAGTTTTTGCAATCGATTATCACAAGTTTCCATAAAGCCGAAGTTTTGAAATTTCTAGCTGGTTTGAATATGTTCTTTTTGTCTGCAACTCTTAACGATGAATATGGAGGCCTAATACGTCCACGTCGATATTTTTATTCATGGAATATGGAACTCGAAATTCTGTGGAATAGAATAAAAATTTTACTGCAATCATTGAGACTCTGCACTTTTATAATCTGAGAGAGTATTGTGATTTTTTTTTAGCAATCACATATTACTAATCTATACTCGGGTCGAAATGGACAAAGGTATTTTACTATATATACGAGCCTCGATTTTTATTAGGCGCCGAAATCCAGTTCACAATATAAGCCACGGACCTACTTGAGAGCCCAGGAAAGAAGGCCGAGTGACCCACATCAAATCCCATTTTTAAAGCCCATAAATCTGCCTCCCGTCGAGCCCAATTGATTTTAAGTAATAAGATTTGAAGAGATATAAATGTATTTAAGAAGATTTTTAGTTTAATTCTGACGAACATAAAAATATACTTTGAGAAAACTGCTCCGAAATAGAACCAGTGTTCGAATGCACCGAGATTTCAACAACCAAAAAAATTTGACCTGGTAAATTATTTTGACATCAAGTAACTTCAATAATAAAAAAGGAAAAAATGATGTTGATCTTTGAATGGAGAGAAATAAGTAAATGAAAATATTTTATCGTTGTCCATTTTTTAAAATACCAGAAATGAATGTGATCGAGGAAGTTTTAAATTTAGATAAGGGGTGGAAGAGAGTAGAAAAATGAAAGGGGAATATATACGATGTGGGGAATGTGCAGAAGATGGTGTACATTGTACATCTCTTGCTGCGTCACTGTCCCAAACCCATCTGTCACATGCTACCTATCCCCTCTCATATCTAATAGCACACTTGTTCACACTTCCTCGGTCAGCTTTTGAATGATTGGGCATCCTCAGCATTTTTATTTGTAAATGTGAAATGTTGCCGCCACATGTTTAAATTTTTAATTTAAGAAAAAATTCAACAATATTCAACTATGAATAGTAGAGATTAATTAATTGAATCGGAGTTGGCTCAGTCATATATTTTGCTTTCGGTGCATATTTAGACTATCTTCACTCACGCTTATGGAACATCTTTGTTCTTGTATTTTCTCTGTTGTCTATGTTCGTCTCTTTTTTGTACGCCGTTTTTTCCTTGCATTCTCCCCCTTATTGTAACCCTTTTTTGTGTTCACGTCAGTTCTATTTTTTAATACAACTAACTATATTAAAGTTGAATATGATTATAAATTAATTAAAAAAATTAAAATTAATTAAGAAGTAAAATGATCTTGCAAAAAAATATTTATAAATAATTTAAATCACAAATACGGAATATGCAAATTATATAATTGACTTATAAATAGAATTTTGAAATAATTTTTAACCATATAAATTAGAATAAATTAGCTACATAAATTGAATTATTGATTATAACATAATTTATAAAATTAGTAAGAACATAAACAAAATTTATTCGAATAGAATAGTGTAAAATGAAACAATTTTTTTTAAAAAATTCTGGTATTTTTTAACAAAGTAAGAAGAAATAAAATAAAAATAATTACATGGTGGACCGATCCCTCCGTACTACACAAGTGAGAGTACCACATATGCCAACTCTCGTGTGTCCTTGTCTTCGATTGATGCGTGCATTGGCGTGATGATCATGCTCGTGCACGTAGATTTTAATTTTTCGTAACAAATCACTCATAATTTTTACATGTAAACCTTTACTACAACAATAACATCCGAAAGATATACGAGGCTAATCACTTGTAGGGGTAGCATGGGCATTGGCATTTAATTTCTCAACTTCGCATGTGCCATCACAGATATGTAGGCTTTTGCTCCATTCCCTTCTCCTCGCTTCCCTCGCAAGTTGCGACCCATCTTTCCCGCTTTAGTCTTTTCAAGCCATGTACGAAACCGGTATTTGCTTCCTAAAAAAAAAAATGCAATACTACTCTTTTTTCTCGAGTAAAAAAAAAGGTATCGACATCATTTTCTACCAGGTTCTAGCGATGACGTATATTTCATGTCGTATAAATGGTTTTTTCCCAAAGAATTTCTTTCCAAAAATATGACTTACTATACCAAATAAAAACTTATAATTTTATCGTAATAATTTTATGGTAACTTTACATAATTTAATTTTT
>SOPF01026613.1:0-21182 GCA_012979155.1 Hypericum perforatum | reverse complement strand
AAGAGGGCAATCTCTATTTGTGAACTAGAATTTACTAACTTCATGTATGCAATTCCAACAGCCAATGAGCTATTGGTGTAATTGTAAGTTGCTACCCTTTTATGCATTAATATCGAATTCGACTTGATGCATACATAGAGAGAGAGAGAGAGAGATAGATAGAGAGAGAGAGAGAGAGAGGGAGGGAGGGATGAGAGGATTGTAAGATTGTGTCACGTTGAGTAATTTATCAGCCTGGTGGGGTTCCATGTGCGATTTCAGAGACGTGATCTTTTGCTTCCCATTTGTTGCAATTTAGGTGTTGGAGCTTCTCAAGAAGAACAGAGATATGACATTCGGAGAGGTGATTTGATCATAAGTCTATCTTTTGCATGTTCCAGTTATTGTTGTTTAGTTTTCCTTTCCACTTCACTTGCCTATCCAGTTGAATGTGTTTGGCATGTTGACATGTTTGTTCTCTTGATTTGTGTGTTTCAGGTAAAGTTGACAGTTGTAATTGAGGATCCTAGGCAAGTAGAGCGGAGGAGATTGCTAGGTATCGAAGATCCAGATGCTCCTACGAGGGATGACTTGGTTGAAGCTCTAGAGAAAGTAAATCCCTTTTCTTTTTTTTTCATTCTGGCCAGTTGGTGGAGATAAAAAGTAGTTATATTTATTTATATTGAAATTAGTATCTTAGTTATTAGGAGCTTCCACAGCATCACCAGTCCTCAAAGAGGATGGTTGGATGATTGGTCTGTAGCACTCCAAATGCTTGTGATCTCATCTTCGTTTATATTTAGTTCTCGAATGCAATAGTCTGCTGAATGCATTGCATATAGTTGCATCATGTAGACAATATGTTGTCAGATAAATCCTCGGAAGACTCATATCTCGTGTTCCGTGATTAGAAGAAGCAAAGTTGTTTACCTTGATATGTTTGAAGCTAATGCTTTGACTTTGATTTTAAGGTCAATGAAGGTAAAGTTCCGAGAAATCGTGCTGCATTGAAAATGCTGGCAGAGGAAATGGTCAACTGGCCAAATTTAGAGGTAATTCTTTTCTTGAAAAATATGAGAATTTTGAAGTTTGTATTTGACTATTTTCCTTACCTGTGCTTAACAATCATAATTAATCTATATCCTTTTCAAAGCACAAATTACCCAACCGTAGAATGTGCTTTATTGTATAGAACAAATGCCAAAAGAACAGATCTTGTGCCACCTTGGTTATGTAGATGAGGTCTTTCTATTAGGATCTTTGAGTCTTGGCTTCAAAAGCAAGCCCGAAGAATGAGTCTGTAACCTGCGGACAAGTCAATTAAACGAACTCCGTTTCAATGTTTATGTTCATTGTGGACTCCATTCAACTGGAATTGGCAGAGACGTCAATCTTGTTATCTATTAAACTCTATTCTTCGCAAATTTTCTGCTATGTCAACGCCATTGTCAAATGTCCATGCTTCTCCCTGTGCAAATATACTCTTATACACATAGCAGGAATAGATGCTGCTACATCAGGAGCCTGAGTAGCCTGCACTCGCACCACCCCATCTCTAGATGTCGTGCCAATCTGTCATCACTTCCACATTGTTCAACATCAGTTTATGTTTAATAGTTTTATGCATGTATGGGATAGGTTGAGATAGAGAAGACGAAACCTGGCAAGTCCCTATATGCAAAGACCACAGATACTGGTATTGATCCCAAAGTAGCCGCCAAGAGACTGAACATGGACTGGGATGCAGCAGCTGAAATTGATGAAGCTGACACGAAAGACGACTCCAAAGTGCCTGCAGCTGTGGTTCGTCCTCCTTAAGATTTACCACTGTTTCCTGTACTCGTATTCCCAGAGTTCTATAAATGCGACTCTTGTCCAACTTCGCTGCAATTTTTCCACTGTTGTTGCTCGAGTGCGTGTTGCTTTCAGATCGAACACGCGCTGAGGATTTGAAGTTCGTTTTTGCAGGGTTACGGAGCGCTCTACTTGGTCTCAGCTTTCCCGGTCATCATCGGTATATCAGTTGTGTTGATACTGTTTTACAACTCGCTTCAGTAGCTGTTCTTCTGACGATTCTGGGAATCAATTTGCTTGAGAGTTTCTCCATTAGTCCTTTTTTGTGTAGATACTGAACAGATTTTGTACACGTCGTATAGACATTATATTATTGAGAGAAGTATCTTGTTTCGTTGAAATCTTTGCTGAATTTTTTTTTTTTGATTGAATTCATGGCTAGATAAATATAAGCCTCAGACATGTAAGTAACATGTTATGTTTCAAAAGTCCACTTAAAACCAAGCCTTATAAAAATAATGATCATATTAGTAATTACGTAAATCTCTCTAGGCCAAATTGATCTAGTCGTGATGGCAGACCGGTTCAAATTAACGAATCTGTGGTTAAGGAATCAATAATTCTGGTTAGACGAGTCGTGGACCATAACAAGCCATGATCTAATTAAACGGTCCGACCATATTTTTTAGAGCAAATTGTCTTCAGGTCTCTAGCCTTTGTTGAAATTACTAATTTTGTTCCTCCTGTTACGAAAAAGAGACTTTTGTCCCTTTATTTTTCTTAATTATCACTCTTAGGTTCCTAGTACCGGAATCGAGAAATTTCTCCGGCACCAAGGGACCTAAAATATCTATTTTACCCTTTAGCAAAAATTTAAAAAACTCTTATTCCATCGTCTACTCCATCTCAACCAGTAGACGTTCACCCATCTCGAAGAGGCATTTTCCCATTTTGAAACAGATGATCAGAATCCGACCACTCCCTCCTTTCCACTTCAAGTATCTCCTCTTCGTCATCACCAAGCACAACCACCACCTCACTATCGTCTCCTTCTACAATATAATACACCTCCTGTGTGTCCCACCCGATTTCTACACCCTCAACATCCTTCTCGATTGCCTCTCCCGCCTCCCCGCCAGGCCGAGATTTGGGTTCTGCGTTCTTGGTCAGTTGTTTAAGATGGGTTACAAGTCCCACGTGGTTGCTCTCGGCTCCCTGATCAAAGGGCTTTTCTCAGAGGGCAGTTTGGAGGAAGCGGTTAACCTGCTCGATGAAATGCCCAAGAGAAGGTACTAGCCTGAAAGAGTACGGGGATATTGAGTCTTTTTAAATTTTTGGCTAAAGGGCAAAATAGACATTTTAGGTCCCTTGGTGCCGGAGAAAATTTTCAATTCCGGTACTAGGGACCTAAGAGTGATAATTAAGGAAAGTAAGTGGACGAAAGTCTCTTTTTCGAAACAGGATGGACAAAAATAAAAATTTCAGCAAAGGCTAGGGACCTGAGGGCAATTTGCTCTATTTTTTAATGTTATATGCCATACCAAGTTGACCATAAAGGTATAGTAAAATAGACTTTGAAGACTTTTATCATTTTCTTACTAATTTTTAACTTTTTTTAGTTTGGTTATTATTATACCTTCGAATCCTTAAAATCAGAATTATAGATTTTTCTTACGAATTATCCGACCGGGGTCTCTTACCAGAAATCAGGCCAAATCAAGGACCTGGCTGAGCTGAGCGTTTTCCAGTTGGGCTATATCCAGGTTGGTGACCGATGGAGACAAGTCTTGTGATGCTTGGGCTTGGACTAGGGTTGGTTCATCGCCAACACAGAAGCATTACTCATGGCAAGGAATTAATTATGATATTGAATCGAAGTTTGATGATTTCCATATTCAATTTTGGTGTTAAAGGCTTAAATTGTATCCTAATTGAAGGTTGAAGATTTGAGTCGCAGAAGATGTAGTTGGGGAAGTAGAAATACAGAAAAAAAAAGGGTTTAATTGTTTTTAGTGGAAGGAATATTTTTGTCATTTTAATGGAATTCTGTCGATAAAAAATAAAAGTTTTGGTTCATTCTCTTTTTATCAAAATTTAGGAACATGAAATTCAGTTTTTCAAAGTTAACAGACCTGGAAAGAAATCAAATCTAAAAAAAATAGGTAATTTGTCCAATTTTTTATGTAGATTACATGATTCCATGAACAAAAAGTATCACTAGATTAGTTTACCTAAATTTTCATTAATACATTGAAGTACTGTGGTAGAATTATCTCAATATATGACATAATTTTCGAATTGAACCATTAATTATCTTGTGGTGTGTGATCGAGCGTTTACCAAGATTTTTTTTGTTCTTATGTGACTAGGAATCTTGTTCTATTTTTCTTTCGGATAATAAAACATCGGATGACTCAAATCAGAAGACAATGAAATGAGCAGGTCCTTAAACTCCACGCACTATCTCAACTCTCAAGAGGGAGCATTGAAATATAAATGCATTAGAAATCTTCAATAACTCCAAGGGTGGGCGGTGGGCCTGTCTTAACTCATTCGTACGCTATTGTCGATTCAATCGTTGTTAAATTTAATAAAATTTAATAGTTTTGAAGGTTTTTTTTTTGAATTAATTTGTGGGAGAAATTGTTTTCACAATTTCGGATCTTGGACGGACGTTAGAGTTCGATCCTTTCACCTCATCATGTTTACGGACTGATACCGTAATTATCAGACCAAATATGTGGTGGTCATAATTTTGAAGTTTTGAAGTTTGATTATGGAGATTTGTTAAAAAAAATCTGATAAAAAGTTATCCAGACAAGAAGCTAGTTGTTTCCTTGTATTAAAATATTAATCCATCCTTTTAAAGTATATACATATGCTAGTTGGTCCATCAGTAATTTTTTAATCCATCTCTTGCAACATTGAACCCAACTTTGTAAATAGAAACCCTCCCTTCTATAAAAAAAAAACTTTGTAAATAGAATGTCAAATAGGTATATCTTCATTAGTACACGTACTTATATTCAATGGTAAAAACTCATTTGCAATGTTTTTGCTCGTAATCTTCTACTAATACCTGCATAAATGGAATGGTCAATCTTAATCGATATAAACGACGATGGTAACATATGGAGCCTGTTTTTGGAGAGGAAAATCATGGTATATAGATTCTTATATGGTCAATTGATCCGAAAAGAGTAATAAAAATAGTGATGATCAAATACAAACTATCAATTCTCTTGTTAGATAACAAAATATATAAAAAAAAAACTTGTATGAAAACTAAATGCTTGGTATTTCTAAATTCAATTGTTGTGATACTTCGTATATATATTGTGTAAAATATTTAAATAATTTAATTTTTATTATTCATCCTAATAATGTGCGTGTGAATGAGGACAAAATACATTGAAAAAGACTTGTGTTGATTTCTGGTGCGAGTCAAATCACAGAGTGTTATATGTGATATTAGAGTGATATCGGCTTGTACAGTGTGATTGGAGAATCAAATGCATCTACAAAGATGGATTCTGAGACTTCGTATTTAAGGAGGGGTGAATGTGATATCATGTATATGTACGTTGTGAAATACTTAAGTAATTTATTTCTTATTATTCATATCAAGAATGTGCACATTTTTTTTGGGCACACATCCTGAAAAAAATTTAAAATTAAACGTGTTTGATCAAAAATAGAATCAAGATGAATGACTTCCTGGCATACGAATACGGACAAAAATAAGTTGGAAAAACTTGTATTGTTTTGTGAAAATAATTAGTTAAATCACAGTCCATTACAATTGTATACGCAGTCTTAGGATATTTGATTAAAATTTAGTTTCGATTTTGTTACTAAAGTCTAAAGTATAGTTTGTCACTTGCTGGAAGAGACACGAAGGACCCCAAAATACATTTAATACCATATCTTTTTGGTTCCCATCCATCATCGTGATCCACTTGCAGACCCAAGATAGTGACCTCTCTCTCTCTCTCTCTCTCTCTCTCTCTCTCTAGCTTTGTTATCCCTTCTCACTCACTATCCCAAGTCCACCTCTCTCTCTCTCTCTCTCTCTCCGGCTCTTCCCGGTTCGAGGTACCTTTTCCTCCATTTTCTTACAACGTTCTCTCTGTTTTTTTCCTTCTATGTTTTAGCTTCTTTTTTAGATAGTTTGATTTGATCACCCGTTGTCTGTTTAGGACATGTAAGATCTCCCTTTACCAGCTTTGTTGATGTACTAAGTACTTGTATTAACTAATGAGAGTTGATCGTGTTACTTGATCCGGAAAAACTTAAACTAAGTTTTGGGTTCAAAGAAAAGTACAGTATCAAGTTTTAAGATTTAGAATCTTTATATCCAACACAAAATCTTAAGGCAATAGTTTGGTCATAAAACCCCATTCTTGCTCTAAGTGACGTGGGATTCTCAGTTTTGTTTTTGATCAACTCTGGACAAAGGTTTACCTGGTTTGATCTCTATCTGGGTCTTACTTTTGTTGGTTATCAAGGGTTTTTTTCTTATATTTTTGTACAAAGATTCATTTTTTTTCTTTCGTTAATGTAGAAAAGTTCCACTCTTTCAACGAGAGGAGGATTAGACGCCTCGTTTACTTTTAGATCTTATCAGATTGGTTGCTTTTTGAACTTATCGGTGTTATATTTTTGTCTGTGGTTGAAGCTATACCCTGTTGTGGTTGTATTTGTTGCGCGAGCGAAAAATGCAAGGCGCTGTTAACTCGTTTCTGTCCCGCGGGGGTGTTGTCAAGAATGGCCTTCTGCAACACTTCCGGGTGGTGAACCCGTTGTTGAGGCCCGTCGTGTTCTCTCGCTCTGAGTCGGTGTCCACCGCTCGTATGGAAGAGCATGGCTTCGAGAGCACCACTATAGCAGATATCTTGACTGCAAAAGGCAAAAGTGCGGATGGCTCATGGCTTTGGTGCGCGACTGATGACACCGTGTATGATGCTGTGAAATCGGTGTGTATCTCTCACCAAATCAGAAGTTTTGACTCTTGTTTTATTTGCTTGATTGTGTTATATGGTTACAATTTTTCAGCAACTTTCTAAACGTAGTTTGGTTGATCTTTTTGTCGGCTGATTCTTGTGAGGAGTCTACTTTTGTTGGATTTTTATTCTGAATTAAAATTTTAATTCTGTAGATGACACAGCACAATGTTGGTGCTTTGGTGGTGGTGAAACCTGGAGAGCAGAAATCAATTGCTGGAATCATCACTGAGAGAGGTACTATCAATGCATAGGATGTTCAGATATTTGGTCACGTCTTCTTTGGTAATTGGCTGGTCTAGGATATGTTTCGCTGTTCTCTTGTGAATCTCAGCGTCTTGTGCGTGTTTGAATTTTTGCAGCTTTGAAATGGTAGTCTTGACTCAAATCGTGAACTCTGATGATAAAATAAGCATAATTTCTCGTCATCTCTAATTTGTTGAGAATCTGAGTGAACTCGATGCTTTTCTGCTTCATCTTTGTGTGTCATTAGGTGCTGTTTGAGTGTAGTGTCCCGTCGAGCATATGCTGTAGTGGCATATCAGTGTCAGGGTTCTGTGTAGAAAATTATGAGAGGCGATCAATTGATGCCAACTGTTAGATCTAGTGCGTGCTTTGGAAATTTTGGCTTTTTATGCCTTTCACAATCAGTTATTGTTAATTGTGCTGGGCGGGTACATGTTTTGTTTCAGATTTTGTTAGCGTTGTCATGTTCCTGCCACAGTGTACTAGCATGATATATCACCTTTGCTCTTGGCCTTTTGGATTAATGCCGACATATGCATGGAAGCAGGGACTGCTTGCTTCTGATAGCTATAGGGAAGCTGCAAGAAAATATGACATGTTTGTACGTGCTAATTGATTTGATCATGTACTTGTGGATTTCAGATTACCTTCGGAAGATCATTGTTCAAGGAAGGTCATCCAAGTCCACCAAGGTTGGGGATATCATGACCGAAGAGGTAAAACCTCGCACTTCAACAGAGCATGTCTTTTCAGGTTCTATTGTTTCATTAGAGTATGAGGTTCAGTTTGCTTATTTAAGAAACTGAAACTGGATGTCTGTGTTCGATTATCTCAGAACAAGCTTATAACTGTCACGCCCGACACCAAAGTTTTGGTAGCAATGCAACTGATGACAGGTATGTAATGATGGCATTTCCCACCTCATCGTGCTCTATTTCTCGATTTATCAACCGCAGCAGACAATAAATATATAACTTTCTGATTGATGATGGATCAGACAACCGTATCCGGCACATTCCCGTCATCGACGATACGGGAATGGCAGGAATGGTCTCCATTGGAGATGTTGTCCGCGCAGTGGTGAGCGAGCACAGGGAGGAGTTGAACCGCTTGAATGCCTTCATACAAGGAGGGTATTAGATGACGACGAAAACACCAATGCTGCTCCCTAGCTCGACCGAACTTCGAGCTTGTAAATATAGCATGTTTCCCTGTATCGTCCAGGCCAGGAGACCAGTTTGCAGATGTCACGGTCCGCTCTAATGCAAAATAACATCATGTTAAGAGTGAGTACCAAGTTAGAAATAAGTTTCCCTCTACCGGGTCGGAACTTTTTTATGTGTTTGGCTAATTAGTTAATCCACCTTCAAGCAACCAACCTTTTTGAAGGTAACTGCCGGGGAAAGGCTGCTGTCAAATTTGCATTTTCTAAATTGACTGTGTTCTAAAGAGTACTTTGGACAACTTTAGAATTAATTACTCTTAAACCTGTCCCTGTTCTTGAACTAGATAGTACAATGGCGTACGTTAACCAACAAATTCAGATTTGTATTATTTTTTCTAAACCGAATCATAATGATAGAATTATGTTGACATAAATACATGAATCAAGGTTAAAGTGAATGCATGATGGAACCATAATACTCAACTGAATAATATAAATAAATTTTTAATTCTTCATTGAGCCACATTAACAGCGAACGGAATCACGTTAACGTAATTAATGAATCCACCATTGAACTGAACGATGGAATCATCTTTACAGATTGCAAGAATTATCATATCTCGTAATAAAATAATAATATTTGTTCAATACCAAAAGAAAATAATATTTTCTAGAGGCCAAAAATGTTTTGGACCATCCTACTTTCTTGGTTTAGCTAAAATGAACCAAAATTAAATAAATACATCCACAAATTCTAACTCAATTTGCTACTTAGTTGGATTTTTTTTTTCATTTTAGTGGTACTGTTCATAAAAAAAACTAAAATAGAAAATTAAAATTACAAGTTTTTTGTCCATGGGAGACTTCCGAGGATTTTTTCCATCTCTTGGGTAAATTTTTCATCACTTTACATGATCAAGTGACGAAAAAAAAATTGTTTTTACTAATAGACAGATTTTTTTAAAGTGACGGAAAATTTATTTGTTTCTTGATCTAACAGATGGAAAAATTTTCAAGAGATTTTCCGTGAACACCAAATTCGTAATTTTTATTTCTTAAGTATTATTTTTTTTTATTTTTTATGAAAAGTAACACTAAAATAAAAAAACTTCGGCAAATTATCCTCTAGTCCCTGCACTAACATAATTCTCCTATTGGGTCCTTCCTTTCTCATAAATGAGTAATCCATCCATGTTTTATGAGAAAATGTTTGTTTGGGGTCCCCACCCACTAAATCAACCTCTTTTTTTTATTTTTTTTAAAATGTTAAATAACTTTTTTACCCTCCACAAAAAGACAAAAGAGTAATTATTTTTATCTTTTTGTGAAAGGGTAAAATAGTCATTTTACATGTCAAAAAATGAAAAAACAGGTTCTGAAGTCAACCAGGGACTCAAAACCAATATTTTTCCAAAATACAGAGACGACTAAATCAGTTAAAAGAAAGAAAGGACTCGAGAAAAGAATTCGATTAAGACTAGGAGGTAATTTGCCCAAAAAACTTTCTCTTAGTCTCACCCCCCTTAGGCCTGGCCACGAATTGAATTGAATTGAATTCGAATTAACAAAATTACGATTCGTATTCAATTCGTCCAAGAATGAATTCGAATACGAATTATAAATTTTTGAATTCAAATTGAATTCAACCGAATTCGAATTACTTTAAATATTTTAATTTTTAAAAAATGTTGAAATTCTTTGGGAATAAATAATTAAAAACTTGAGCTTGTACTTTGTACCAAATTAAGTTGCCTACGTATCATTTATTTCAAAAGAATCAAAGCCCACATAGTTCTATTTTGGAACTTGTGTTCTAAAGGACAAACGACTCATTTTATTTTCATTATGGACAGGAATAATGTCATTGACAACTATTTATTTTTCTCTATTTTTGAATTTTTTCCATCCTTTTATATATGTAATTCGACGAATTATTCGTCGAATAGAATCAAAAATTCGATTCGGCAAATGATTCGAAGAATTGACGAATTATGATTTTATCAATTCATATCCAAATCATCTTTAAGCAAATTCGAATCCAAATTAGGATTCATTTGAACCGAATTGAATTTAAATTGATTTTTTTACGAATTGAATCGAATCGAATTTGAATTGGATTCGATTCATGGTCACCTCTAACTCCCCTTATCATTTTCCTAGTTGTCAAAAAGAAAAAAAGAAAGAGAGATTTTTTTCAGAATTAAAAAGAAAAGAAAAAAAAGGTGTCCACTTGTCCTTTTCTTCTTCTTCAGAATTTTGTTTGTTGTTTGAAGAGAGAAATTTTCTTCTAGACTTCGAGAGATTGTTATTAAACCCCATAATCTCTTCTACACAAATAAAGGAGAAAGGAAGAGGGTTTGCTCCCTTCCTAAACCCTATTCCAATCTTTCTCCATCTTTGCCGACGTGTAAGCTCTCCCCTCCTAATTATTTATTTTATTTTGTTGTGGTGGGATTAATTATTTATTTTATTAATAATCAAAGTTTCTCTCTTTTTTCTTCCTCCCCTTTCCAAAGTTCCTTTCTTTAATTTTTATTTATTCATATACCCTTTTGTCTTTTCTTTGCACTCCCCTTGTTTAAGAACAAGATTAAGTTTTTATTAATGGTTACTTGGGTCAGGGTACAACAACTTTTGCCCTTTTCCTAGAGTTGCCCAATTAACAAGCTATGCGTAACGTGATCCGTTTGGAGGGGCCAACTTGGAAAGTTGTAGCCTTTTTTCTTGGATTTTGAATTTAGTTGTGGAATTGAGGCTTCTATTGGCTTTTTCTGGGATTATTTGGTTCAGCTTAGTGTTGTTGCTTCTAACAAGTAATGTCTTTGGCTTGTCTGAAAAACATAGTTATGTCTTTGAGCAATCATGGAACTGGAATACTTGATGTGCGTGGTTTGATTGACTGTGGTTTTGGTGTAGTTGGGTGTCGATACATTTCCGGAAACCGGAGGGAGGAGTACCGGTATGGCTCTGCTCCATTTCGTTCCTTGTTTTGTGGTTGGATCGTCCATGATTGACAATGTCAAGCCATCTGCGGAATTCAACTTCTTTGCGCCCATGCTTTGTGGGATTGCTGCATGTGCTGTTGTAAGTGTGGCAGTTTCTTGATTTGTAAGTTTATAGTTATCTGTTGGTGATATATACATGTCCTAGAAGTTGGCTGATAAAGGACGCCACCGTATGACACTGTCGGAATGGTTTGCTTAAACTTGCATAATTGTGTGGTGGTAGAGGTAAAAAATGGATTGAATTGTTTGTGGACTATTTGCAATCGGAATTAAAAGTTATCTTTGATATGCTATTCTGTTGGTAGTTAAGCATCAACTTTACATGTGATGGGGAACTGTTGGACATGCACATGTGTATCTACGACATGAATGTGTCCTGGCCTTGCTTTCACTCTATATAAATGTTAGCTTGGTGAAATTGAAATCTGAACTGGTTCTGTATGATTTACTATCTTTAATGAACTTTATTTGATCCCAATTGGCTGGTTCCAGGTATATAAACTAACAGAAATAGTTAGTGTCATCTGCTTCAAAGGATATGAAAAACTCAGCACTGCACAAAAAGTTGAATGGAACAACAGGTACCTTGTGCATTATTGTTGAATGCTCTTTGTTTTTTTTAGCATTACCTACAGAATTAGTGATGTGGGATTACTGTGCAGGCTTAAACTGTGGCTTTTAATGATGCAGGGGATTCTCAACATTCCATGCTATTTTTGCTGCAGCTGCTTCTATCTATCTGCTTCTGTTATCAGGTCTTTTTGACCAGGATACCTCTGCTGAGTTAATCATCTATCGGAACTCACCTCTGTCTAATACTGTGTTAGGGGTAAGTTAAAGCAGGATGGCTTTGATGGAAGGATTTGTCTTGTTTAACTGGTTCATGGACATGGTTCGACATGCTATTGAATAGAGAATATTTTATGTTCTTCCTATTCGATTGCAGCTACTGAATCTTTGCTTCTGTTAATTTTCCAAGTGGCCATTTGTTCCTCCAACACTATGCTTTTAAGTCGGGGGCAGCAATCATGAACTCCCAATTTTTCTCTGATGATTAGAAAGCTGAGCACGCTGTCGCTTTTTCATGTTCTTAATGTTCCTTTTGTCTTTTGTTTGGTGCTAGTACAGCTCTCAATTGGCTATTTCCTGGCAGACTTGGCAATGATCCTGTGGAATTTCCCAGCTTTAGGTGGTGCAGAGTATGTATGTACAGAGACCTCCATGCTTAATCCTGTTTGCTATGTTTCATTGACGGTCATTTATTTTGTGGAATTTATTTGCCAACCCAGCTATTCATGTTTGGTTGCTTTAAGAATGAAACTTCAAAATCCGTTCATGGTTATTGCTGAGCCATTGATTTTTCTGAATTGGTTTTAACTACTGGGATGCAAGAGAAATGTGGTTTTGTTAGTTTTGTTGTTTAATGGGCATGATTAGCACTTACGCATTCTGCTCCCACAAAACGGTATCAAGTTTTCTGAGTAATGATCTTTTCCACCTTGTTTTTCTCCTGATGAAGCTCTTGCACCATGGATTATCAATGTTTGCTATCCTCCAAGCCCTTGTAACTGGCCAAGCACAAATTTACATCCTGATGGTTCTATTCACCGAGAGCACAACTCCCTTCGTTAATTTAAGATGGTATAATCTGCATCCGCCTATACTCCATAACCAAGTATTTCTGGTTTTCTCAACTAAAACTCATCCTGATGCGTGTTTAACGTAGGTACCTGGACACTGCCGGACAAAAGAATTCTAAAATGTACACATATAACGGAGTTGCATTATTCCTGGGTTGGCTGGTACACATCAAAACTTCTGAAGTCTTAGCTTGTTCTCTTCCAGTTAATATCCAAAAAGAAATCTTTTTTCTCATGTGGTCATATTACATGGTGTCCATCATACCTCAAGTCAAACTTAGTTTTTTCTTGTGGTACTTTCTTTTCTTGGTTAGTTCCATGGAGTCCTGCTTCAGGATTGAGTGTGTTACTGCTGTAAATTGCTATTTGCTGTGGTCTCGAATGTACTCGATGGTGTCTGATAATGGAGGACATCCATCTTGTTGGCTTCCTCATTAAAAGAAATGGGTGGTATAAACTTTCCATAATCGTGAAAATCAAGGATGTACCGTGCCGCTACTGCCTACTGACCACAATTTCCTCTGTAGTTCTGTAATCGGTTTATTGTGGTATCTCACGATCTTCCTCAAGTAAATTCTGACAAATCTTCACGTCTTTAGGTTGCAAGGATTGTGTTGTTCATCTTCTTCTTCGGCCACATGTTCATACATTTCGACCAGGTGAACAGTTTGCCTTACCGAGCAATTGAGATTAAATTGAAAATGCAAGACAGTATGTTTGAAAACCATCTCCCTGACCCTTAGAAACCCATCTCTTCTGTTTCAGGTGAAGCAAGTATTCCCATTGGGATTCTACAGTTTGCTTACAATCCCTCCCACATTGGCAGTGATGAACCTCTTCTGGTTTTGGAAGATATTGAAAGGTATGATCAAGACCCTATCGAAAGCCAGACGTCGCGCGTAAGCCAACGAGCTCGGCCGACCGAATGCCGAACGTTACCAAAGATTCTTCTGGCATGCGTTGCGTTAATAGGTAGCAGTTCCAGCTTGGGACAAAGTACTCTGCTAGTGACTAAATTTGCTGTGATTAGTTCATTGCTTGTACGGAGCTTTAGAATGGTGAATCCCAAACTGGTGGTGGCAATATACCAACCTACCTTGTAAATAAGGAGTTTTTGTTTGCCAAGTAGTAAGGGATTTAAATGGAGGAGACATTATTTGAAGAATCATTCTCATTAATTCTTTTAATTTCATATGATATATTTTTTACATGCCACATTAGCATGACGTGCCATAATGCCGTACCATAGATAAATACTATTAAATATTAAAATATTGAGTATTTGTTTGATGAATTATAAACCACATAATATAAAAGTGAGCATTGAAACAGAAATGATTATGCCGATGAATACTTGATTTGAATTAGTAGTCGGTCGTGAACATGCCATGCCTATAAGTATTTGACTTGAATTAGCATTCATCGATAATTAGTAGTTGTTAGTAAACATGAAATTGAATTATTAGTGGCCGGTGAATATGTGAATAAATATCTACCATTACACAATAAAATAGGCGATGAGCTTTTGGCACCTAGACCAGACACCGGGGTCTCTAGCGCGTATACTACACGCACTAATAAGAGACGAGAAGATACGTCGGGAGAGAGGGAACATAAAGTTATTGTTGACCCTGTGTGCTATGCAGCTCTCTCGCCTAGGTGACACGCGGAGATTGGTCTGTGCAATATATTTTTTTTTTACTTAACACTATTCTATTCGAACAATTTTTTTTATGTTGTTACAAATTTTATAAATTATATTATTACAAATAATCTAATTGATATGGTTTAAAAAATTTCAATTTATGTGGTTACTTTTTATTTATTTATGTGTTTACAAGTTATTTGTAAATATAGTTCAATATCAATTCAATTTTCCACACCAATTATTTGTAATCATATTGTAGTGAACTGTATTAAAAAATAAAATTGAGGTGGACACAGAAGCGAAAGTGAACCAGAGACACTGATGTTAACATAGAATTAAGGGAAAAGTTCATAGAAAGTCCTGAGGTTTCATCATTTTTGCGACGTAATCCTGTGGTCCGAAAACGCTACATTTGGTCCTGAGGTTATCTATTTTTTTGCGAAAGAGGCTCGGATGACATTCCGAACCAAAAATTGCTCCGAACCAAAAAACGACGTCGTTTTTAGGCTGATGTGGCACGCCAGCTCGTAATTTCTAAAATATCAATTTTAATCCCTCACTTTTTATAATTTTTAAAAAATACATTCTCTCTCCCCTCTTTTCTTCTTCCTCCTCTCCTCTCTCCCATCTTCTCTGCCTCTCTCTCTTCTCCTCCCTCCTCCGCCTCTCGCTCCTCTCCTTCCTTCTCTGGGTCATGTCCTAAACAAGCCGAGTGCCCTTCACCGCCGTTCAACAATGTCCTACGCACCTTCCAGAGCAAATAGCTAATCTTTTAATTCAATACGTATATCCACCTCGTCTGGAACACCCAAGATAAATCCACCTTAGTCCCCATCTCCTAAGCTGCCATCTGAGAAGAAACAAAAATTAATAATTGTTTATGAACAAAATTATGCCAGCAAAAAGATGAAACCAATTCGAATAAAGCAAAAAGAGGAAACCAATTCAAAAACTTTTGCTCTCTGCCTTTTTCCAAGTCATCAACAATTAAAGGCGATGTTTTGAATAATTTTGCAATTGGTCCCCTAGATAGATCTTCTATTCCTTTGGAAAGCCCAGCACCTAGACCACCATCAGGGCCAAGTACTCCGAATCGATGTAGTAGGTCTTCTGCATAATTCATTCCACCACCAAGACGAACACCAGAAACACAGGCTAAAACACTCAAATTATGGCACTCCTTATTAACTTCACTGAGTGGAATCATATGCTCCCGTGTTCACCCCTCTTAATTCTCTAGTGTTTAATTCTTACACCAAAAAAGAAAACCACTCAAACCCATCTTCCATCTCTCTCTCTGTTCCTCCCCTGTTTCTCTTCTCAATTCCCCTGTTCCTCCTCTCCCTGTACATATAAACAACCAGAAGAAAATTAATTCCATCAGAACTTCCATGGCGGCCAACAAGTTTGTGAACATGTTAAACATGAACACCAACAAGATTACCCTTGTCTTGGTCTACGCAGTCCTCGAGTGGGTCTTGATCCTCTTCCTCTTCAACTCCCTCTTCTCTTAAATTCGCTGACTACTTTGGACTCAAAAAGGCCCTCTCTTATGGGAGGGTTTTGCTTGGGATGGTTTTACTGATACCCAGAAAGGGAATTTTGGGTCGGGAAGGATCAAAGCCGGAGGGGTGTGCAGCTCGTGAAGGGCACTCGACTTGTCTAGGACACGACCCAGAGGAGGGAGGAGAGGGGCGAGAGGGCGGAGGAGGGAGGAGAAAAGAGAGAGGCGAAGGAGATGGGAGAGAGGCGGAGGAGATGGGAGAGAGGAGAGGAGGAAGGAGAAGAGAGGAGAGAGAGATAAAGTATTTTTAAAAAATTATAAAAAGTGAAGGACAAAATTGATATTTTAAAAATGGCGAGTTGGCGTTCCACATCATCTTAAAAACGACGTCGTTTTTTGGTTCGGAGTAATTTTTGGCTCGGAATGTCATCCGAGCCTCTTTCGCAAAAAAATGGATAACATCAAGACCAAATGTAACGTTTTTGGACTACAGGACTACGTCGCAAAAACGATGAAATCACAAGACTTTCTATGGACTTTTCCCTAGAATTAAATAGGGAGGCGAAGTTGACATAAAAAAAACAAAAAAAAAAATCTTAGAACTCGTAATGCGGATGATCTAAAGTTCGAGTTTTCCAAGCACCACATGGTCCCAATAGGATTGTGTTGATTCTCGACCGAAAAACCAACGCGTTTCGACCAACGCGTGAATACTTACTATTTCTTTTACTTTTTTAATTTACTACTATAGTATTTCTTTTAAAGTTTTGGGTACGTAAATTTGAATATATGACAACATATTTGATACGGTCATCAATGGAAAATTGTTATAGTAGCCTGTAGCTTTCACAGTCCACATATTCAATATATATATATATATATATATATATATATTAAGACCATATACTAAATGCAAGTGATCGTTGGTCTATAATTTCTAAAATTGAGAACTGTTACCTTTTTTTATTATTTTCCGAGGCATAAATCATAGTGATTGATTTAAATAACTATCAGTTCTCAAATTCTCTATCTTGAACATGTAGTACAATGTAAAACTAAAAACAAATCCAACTCAATGAGATTATTTCAATAAGCATTTATTAATTGCAAACGCTGCTTAGTGATTATAATTAGGGGTGAGCAAAAAATCGCGCACCGCACCACACCATACCGCAAATTTAACAAACTGCGTGGTTTAAAACGGAAAAATTACCGCACCGCACTACACTGCGATATAATGCGGTGTAGTGTGATTTTTAGCACCATACCGCGATAAAAATCGCACCGCACTATATATATATGTATATTTTTTTGAAAGGTAAATATATGTATATATACATATTATATGTATATATTTATATTTCTCGTAAAAAAGTCTACCTTTCGGGACCATATTTTTTATTGGACACATATTTTTTCATATTTTTCCTTAAACTTTTTCAATTTAATTCAAATTTATATATTATTTTATTGATTTGGACCCGTAAAAATGGGCTTGGGCCTATACCGCACATCGCACCGCATCACACCGACACCGCAACAAGCCGCACCGCACGGTTTATCGCAAAACCGCAAACCACGCGGTTTAATTTGTTTCTAAAAAAAAGATGTGGTGGGGTGTGCAGTTTTCGCCCACACCGCACCAAACTCACCCCTACTTATAATAACATTAATAATAATAACTAACAAGCCAATTAATAAATAACGAAAACGGTCAAAGCTCCATCCATCAAGAATATGATCCAATCCCATCTGGTGTAACGTTGTATGATGATCCACGCCTCGCGGCGGCGAAACAGTCCTCCCACGGCCAACCACAATTTCCCCCTCCTCCACTGCTTATACGAGATCTCGAGTTCGAATCATTAAAAAAAAACGAGATCTCGAATTCGAATTATTAAAGAAAACAAAAAAAGCTAATCACCAACCACTTCACTGTCTTTAAGGCAACCCCCCGCGCAAAAAAAAAAAAAAAAAAAAACACAATAGAACCAATGGAGGCGCAATTAGGAATTATTGTAGAGTGAGAGAGAGATGTGGAGGAGGTTGTATTCGGGTGGGACCCCCCTGATCAGGACCGGCGTCTCAACGTGGGCCAGCCCCGTGGGCCCGGCGAGGTGGCTGTGCGCCGGCGCCGCCAATGGTGGGCCCGGGGTCGGTGGGAAGGCGGAGGCGGCGGCGGAGGAGGAGAGGGCGGAGATAACGAGCAAGGAGGCGAAGAGGCTGATGAGGCTGGTGAACGTGGAGTCGTTGAGGGAGAGGCTTGGGATGGAAGGGAAGGAGGCCATCCCTTACTCCGACCTCCTTCAAGCCTGCCGCTCCGCCGGCGTCGCTCGCTCCGACGAGGAGGCCGTCGCCTTCTCCCGCGTACTCGACGACGCCGGCGTCGTCCTCCTCTTCCGCGATAAGGTCTATCTCCACCCCGACAAGGTACTTACTTCCCTCGTTATGTCCAATCCAATTCATTGTACTCATTATGAACAATATATTTTTATTTTTATTTTTATTTTTTGTTTCCGCGGATTTGTCGGTTGATTTGAGAGGTAATTGATGTTTATGGCAAATCGTTTGATGGGAAGTGAAGGGCTCGGCATTGATCTTGTAGATTGCACTGAAAGATGTCGGCTTCTTTGCCATCTGCTTGATCAGATTCATACGTGTTCAATAATCCCCGTCAGAATGACGTCCTTGTGTGTTGTCAGTCCGGCCTCATTGACCTTCGGCTACGCTGATAGTCTTTCTCGTTTAGATATTTCGGTTGTACGAGTGGAGTTTGAGAACCTCTCTGCATTGTACATCGATGTTTGATGTGACGTATTTCCGACTTTGAGGAAGCCGATTTTCTTTCTACTTGGTCTTTCTAGAGACTGAGCCCTTCAATGTTCAGCTTGTGCATTCAAGAATATGTTTGATAAGTCTTTAAGCTAACCAAGGTGTTGCACGGGAAAGCAGCTTTAAGTGTTGCTGTCATGAACGAATCGCCCTTTGTCTCTGTTTTCTTCGTAGCAGCGTTTCGTCCATCTATCTATATGATTGTTTTGCTTCTTTCGCCAAGAGTACTTAGTTGGCATATACTCCTCTTATGTATATATGGATGATCAGTAGTCCTGTCAGTAGTCCACTCTTGAGCTCGGGTCTCTTATTTGTGCCAACAAGGCTAACTGCTTTTGTAGTTGGTTCCATAATATATGGTGGCAGCATTTCCATGCCTAATTGTCCTTTCTGTTCTTTATTGAAATCATGCTTTTAGGGATGGAATCAGAATAGGTCGTGCATGTTCAGCTCAGATTTTCTAATGTACTCCTTTATTGCCTAACATGGGTTTTGTTTTATATTATTAGGTAGTGGATCTGGTACGGAAAGCAATACCCCTTGCGTTGATGCCCGAAGATGATCCTGTAAGGGACGAACTAAGGAAGCTGCTGGAGAAGAAAGAAGAGATCGATAGCCTCGCTCACAAACAGGTCCGACGCATCCTCTGGATTGGGTTGGGCTTATCCGTGATGCAGGTCGGCCTATTCTTCAGGCTAACATTCTGGGAATTCTCGTGGGATGTTATGGAACCCATTGCATTTTTCGTTACGGCAAGTGGTATAGTCGTCGGATATGCCTACTTCCTGTTTACTGCTAGAGATCCAACTTACCAAGACTTCATGAAGAGGCTATTCCTCTCCAGGCAGAGGAAGTTGTTCAAGAAGCTGAATTTCGACGTGGAAAGATTCAAGGAGCTGCAGAACAAATGCAAAGCTCCTCTCGATGCGAAGTCATCGATCGGAAACCGCATTAGGATGGAGATGGAACTGCAGGATGCCTTGCGCAAGGACTAAATTAGCTCACTCCGAGACCTGTTAGTCCGTCCCGCCTCTCTTTTTTCAGTGGTTGGGCAAAGTCTCGATCTGAAGCGGCTTGCATGATCTAACTTCGGGAACCTTTGACAACTCCTGTCTCCCATTTTGATGGATCCAGAGAGAATGATATGATTGTTATATACGAGGTTGGCTGGTTTCGGTCTTCTCCAATAGAATGGTCATTGTTGACCACTATAGTGTCTGCAGATTCTCAGACAAAATAAGTATCTGAGGAACTACTTTTAACAAATTTGGATCTTAACTCGGTTCTTTTCTTACAAAAGTAGAGGAATTTGTTGGCCGAATTACTGATGCTGCAAAAAGAGGGTAGTTGATGTTTTTGTTGTTCAAAATCATTCCGTATCTGAATATCCGGTGAGTTACACTAGTTCGGTCCGAAGATTAAATGCATTACATGCCAAGAACTTGTACCAGAAATCTCTGGTTTAAGATAGAAAAATACTTAATCAGTTAATAAGCTTACTTTCATAAATCACGACAGTGCATATTAATCATAGCTAAATAAGAACACTCAAACTTTCATGTCATTGATTCATATTTTTGGCTACACACACCAAAGAGTCATACACAGCATCTGCCATTTATTACAAGTAGGCAGGTCCATCGTTAACAACTTCCTTAATTATAGTTTATTGCACTGCATTGATCATTCGGTTATTATTTATATATCTATAGATATAGTCATATAGATATGCTAATGTCCAATTAATCAAGCATTACTCGCATAATGCATGATCACGAGACATAGTTGACAAACCGAGACGAGAGAGAGCATCCTGCAATCTGCTGCAAATGGACACCAGTAGATCGAGCAGAAGGTGCAGGGTCAAGCCCCCTTCAACTTGTCCTGAGTAGTGTGTCCGTTGATGGAGATATCGATGAAGGGGCGGAACCCATGGTTAAGGCTGGCTTCCCAGATCTTCTTGACATCGAACATGGAGTGGCCGACCTCGTGCTCGTTCCACCCCTCCAATGCGTGCAGTATCCCGGCGATACGCCATGCACTCATCACGTTCCTCGGCAGCCAATTCTGTTGGTTCATGTCATGCATACAATCACAAAACTCTGTTAGCAACCTCTGCATTATTTTGTTTAATAGCCGCAGAGCAAGATTTGGATCAGTTACCTCGCAAGTGTTCAAGTTTACAAAAGCTTTGGGAATGGTCATAGCTGGAGTGTTGTAATAGAAGCAATCCCGACGTAAGTTCTTTGGAGGAAACTGTGAGAATGGAATAAACGATGTCCCCTTTGGTGCCCTCTTTTGTTCTTCGTTGGTCAATCCATCTCCCACCAACCATACCTTCACATAATAATAATAATAATAATAAT